>OW964823.1:48291951-48396951 GCA_943142095.1 Ophonus ardosiacus
GGGTAGGCACCGATACAATATCGGATGCCTAGATGATGTACCGGGTCTAACGTTCTCAAAAGTGTCCTCGAGGCGGACGAGTAAACAATGCAACCATAATCGATTTTTGATAAAACAAGGGACTGGTATATGCGTATTAAGGTTCTTGGCTCTGCACCCCATCTAGTGCCGGCTAGTAACTTGATGAGGTTCAAGGTGCGAAGACATTTCACCTTGAGCTCCTTAATATGTTCTCTCCAAGAAAGTTTGGAGTTGAAAGTCATGCCAAGAAACCTTACGCTCTCCTTACATCTTATACCGTTCCCGTTCATGGTAAGATAGGGCCCGTAATGTGGTCTGTTTAGCTTACAGAAATGTACACAACTGGTTTTTTCGTAGGAAAACTTGAATCCAATACCTTCAGCATTGTCCACCACCTGGTCGACTGCTCTCTGCAGTTCCCTGTTGATGTCTCCCATTCTTTTAGCAGAGTAAAAGATGGCGAGATCATCAACATAGAGGGACACCTCTACTGTATTGCTGAGGTTGGAAACAAGGTCATTCACCGCTATAGCGAATAAAATGACGCTTAGAGTCGAGCCTTGTGGTACGCCGTTCTCCAATGTCCTTGAAGAGGACAGGCTAGTACCAACTCGAACCCTAAACTTGCGGTCATCCATAAAAGATGAAATGAATAGAGGTAAGTTTCCGCGAAAACCCCAATTGTGCAATTTCTCCATAATGTGGTACCGCCATGTCATGTCATAGGCCTTTTCTAGGTCAAAGAACACTGAGACCAAGTGTTCTCGATTTTTAAATGCCGTGCGTATCGAATGTTCTAGGTGCACTAGTTGATCGGTCGTAGAACGGTATTTGCGAAAACCAGATTGGTGCTCGCTGAGCAGTTTGCTCGATTCGAGACACCACATTAACCTGTTCTTGACCAGTCGTTCAACTAGCTTCCCTAGACATGATGTAAGGCTTATAGGCCTATAGCTTGACGCGTCAAGAGGATCTTTTCCTGCTTTTAGGATAGGGACTATTATAGCCTCTTTCCACATTGCAGGATATACGCCAACAGACCACATTCGATTGAATGCCGAGAGAAGGAGCAATTTGAACTCAGAAGGTAAGTGTTTTAGCATCTCATTGCAGATATCGTCCTGTCCTGGTGATGAAGAGCGCGATTCAGAGATTGCCTGATCTAGTTCCGGTATAGTGAAAGGAAAGTTGTAGGTATAAGCTTCGGAAGGACTGAAGTCTAACTCCCTTTCCCTTTCAGCCTTAGTAGCTCGGAAGTCCGGGTTATAGTTCTCCGAACTACTGGAACTCTCAAACTGATCGGCTAGCCGTTCAGCAATGTGCTCTGGATCAGTTGTTATGCTGTCTTCATCCCATTTCAGATACGTAATAGGAGGGGAGTAACCCCTTCCTGTGATGCGGTTTGCGCGACACCATACCTCCTGTGTAGTTGTATCAGACGAGATGCCTGATACATACGTGTTCCAGGATTCTCTCTTACTCTCTAGCATTATTTTACGAGCAAAAGCTCGTGCCCTTTTAAAATAAATGAGGTTATCCTGTGTAGGATTCCTCTTAAACTTATTAAAAGCTGACTTTTTCTTTCTTACCGCATCCTTGACTGCTGCATTCCACCACGGTATAATCCGTTTTACGGGTTTGGCCGTAGTGCGAAAAACAGCCGCTTCAGCAGCTTGCAGGATACTTTTCGTCAGCGTGGCTATATCATGGAGAACATCATCTGTTGGAACTGGGTATTCTAGTGCTGCTGTGAACGCAGGCCAGTCAGCCTTATTGAAGTGCCACTTAGGTCGCTGAACCTGTTCGTTGGCTTGCGTGTCAGTAGTGATCATAATAGGGAAGTGATCACTACCGTGCAAGTCATCCAATACGCGCCAAGTATAACTGTTCAGTAGCCGGGAGGATATAATGGACAAATCTATGGCTGAGAAATCCATAGACCGAGCATTGAAATAGGTAGGTGTACCTGTGTTCATCAGAACAATTTCTGGGGATTCCAGGATTTGCTCGATGATTCTGCCTCGTGGATCTCTGTACGCTGATCCCCAAATCTCGTTGTGGGCGTTGAAATCTCCCATTAGCAGTATCGGTGGCGGCAGTTGTTCGATGATATGAAGAATATCATCTTTGTTCCAGTTAGCATCAGGTAAGTACAGATTACATACCGTCAAATTTACTGGAACTGATATTCTAACTGCTACTGCTTGCAAGTTGGTGACCAGAGATATTGGTTCAAAGCGTACGTTTTGCCTTAATATAATGGCAACACCTCCTCTTACTCTGATGTTGGGTTCTATATCCTTCCGTACTACAGAATAGTTCCTAAGGGCATAAGGCTGACCTGGTTCAAAGTGCGTTTCTTGCAGACACATGGCTAGAGGGTTATGCTCTGCAAGAAGTGACTTAAGACCACAATAGTGGTAAACGCATCCTCTTATGTTCCATTGGATGATGTTCTCCATGAAAATAATGAAATATAATAAAAAATATGGGAAAAATGAAAAACTAAGTTTTCATTTTCCTCGCTTTCCCCTTTGGCCATCCTTTACCTCTCTTTCTGGCAGGCTGAGAGGTTTGCGAAGAGGCGGAATAAACCGAGGAATCTCCATCGGAAGATGATCCTCCCTCTTCCTCACCTCTCTTCCTCTTTTCCGACAACTCGGATGGTGTCGGGCTACTCGCCCGTTTGGGAGGTACCCGTGGTAAACTTACCACGGGTTTCGGAAAACTGTCTTTGGTGACAAAGATAGTTTTCAGAGCTGCTACCAGGTGCTACAACAGCTCTTTTACGAAGGACGTAGTGTCCGTCTTGGTTGCGATCGTGCTGCTAGTGGCTGCTGAAAATGAAACTCCTGGAGTAGGAGTTCTTACTACGACCTTTTTTCTCGCTTCAAAGTATGGTATGTTCTCGCGGGTTTTTATTTCCTGTATCGCCATTTCTTGTTTGAAGATTGGGCAATTACGAGATCTTGCTGAGTGATTGCCTTTACAGTTAACACACTGTAAAGGTTCCTCGCAGCTTTTGCCCTCATGCATGTCCTTCCCGCATATGCATACTTGAGCGTTTGTGCACCGAGTGGAAGTGTGCCCAAAACGCTGGCATTTAAAGCATCTCATAGGTGCAGGTATGTATAGCCGAACTTTGAGTGCATAAAAGGCGATTTTTATTTTGTCAGGCAGAGTTGGCGTATTGAACGTGAGAATATGGTTAGGTGTGTCCACCAGCTCACCATTCTCACGTTTCTTGATTCGCCGGACGTCTATTATACCCTGCGCTCTGAGTTCAGTACACACTTCCTCAACGGTACAGTTTAAAAGGTCCTTGCAGTAAACTACTCCTTTGGAGTAGTTCATAGTCCTATGTGGTACCACATCTATATCGAACGTTCCAAGTTTTTTCATTTTCAGCAGCCTTTCAGCTTGAGAAGCTGAAACCGTTTCGATGAATAATCCCTCTTTGATTTTTCTAATTGATTTCAAAGTGCCTATTGCACCATACAACAGCTTGTTTAGCGCGAAAGGACTCTCCTTGTCAAAGTTACCGACTTGATTTTTTACGACCAGGAACCGGGGTACTACCACCTTTTCCTGGTTCGCGTTCACTGCTGTCTCCGTTGAGGTTTCTACAACTACTTTATTAATACTCAAGTTGCTAGTACCAGCCTTTGAAGTGCTAACAACGGAGCCAGTTTTGTTCCCAGAATGGGAACCTTTGTTTTGTATCGGGGTTTTCTCCCCGGGAGGTTTTACCGCCCCTCCTGACGTGCCTTTTTTACCGGCCGGCTTGCCGCAGTTAAGTTCCCCCTCTTTAAACATGGTTGATGTTGGTTGTCCAGCGCATCGTGTGAGAAGGAGCGGGTCGGAAAAAGTTGGGAACGGGTATACCCTCGGACTATATGTCCTACCCCAGTTCCCTGAGGCCCAACTTATGTCCGTTTAACCGGCCCCGGAATACACGGACGGGCCGGACTCGCTCGGCGCAGAAGGGGTTCCGACACCCCAACCCATCTCACACTTCCCGATCAGGGCCCGAAGTGGCTGGCTCCTGACTCCTGTAGCATCCACGTTTCGGCAGTGCGAGGCACACATCAACCCTTCCACTCTGAGGCCGCAGGGGGACTAACCCACTCCAACCCAACCATTCGGCGACAGAGCTTCCGGGTACTCCCCACGCTTCCGCTACAGTGCCGATCAGCATGTCCACGAACATAGCAAGGTCAAAAACCAAGAAGACAGGTTTTGGGGCCCGTTAGTTTCACCCTCTGCTGGCGACAGGGGGTTACTCAGCCCCCCCACCACGACAAGGTGGGCCCACGGGGGGGAATACTTATAATAATAATAGTAATAATAGTAATAATAGTAATAATTATAGTAATACTGGTAATAATAATAATAGTAATAATAGTAATAATAGTAATAATAGTAATAATAATAATATTTATTATTATTATTATTATAGTATTAGTAATAGTAATAATTGTAATAATAATAGTAATAATAATAATAATAGTAATAATAATAATAATAATAATAATAGTAATAATAGTAATAATAATAAAAGTAATAATAGTAATAATAATAATAAGAGTAATAATAATAATAATAGTAATCATAATAATAATAATAATAATAATAATAATAGTAATAATAGTAATAATAGTTACAATAATAATAATAGTAATAATAATAATAGTAATAATAATAGTAATAATAATAATAAAAATAGTAATAATAATAATAATAGTAATAATAGTAATAATAATAATAATAATAATAGTGATAAAAGTTATAATAGTAATAATAATAATAGTAATAATAATTATAATAATAGTAATAATAATAGTTATAATAATAGTAATAATAATAATAATAATAGTAATAATAATAGTAATAATAATAATAGTAATAATAATAATAGTAATGTTAGTGACGCTTTGGGCTGTCACTTCACTGTCACTTTGGGCTGTCACTTCGCTGTCACTTTGGCAGGAGCACATCCAAGAAGTTGTCACTTTGACACGAGCAAATGCACTTATTTCCAAAGTTAACTTTTGGCGATGATATCACCATAGAAAAACAAAAATTATTGTTGTTGTAAAAATTAAAAATAATATAATGAATTTAATGTCATGTAATTTATATATTTTCGCAATATAACTTATTGAAAATATAAATTGTTACTTTTATTTGTTAAAAGTACATTAGAATATCGTTACCGACCCTAGCAGTTATCTGGGAGCCACGGCGAGAAAGTCAGGAAGTTTATTTCTTACATACCTTCCTGCACAAGTAATAATAGTAATAATTATAATAATAATAGTAATAATATTAATAATAATAATAGTAATAATAGTAATAATAATAATAATAATAGTAATAATAGTAATAATATTTTTCTTTTAACTCGAATAGGGCATCAACTGCCGAGGTTATTAGCCCGCTTGTTTCTTATTCAATGTAAAAATAACAGCATCCTTGTAAATAAATTTACATGTATGCAAATACGTAATATAACGTGAAGTATCATATATAAAATGTATCAATATTTACGTATATAACTATAAAGATTAAAAGTATTAAAAACAACAAAATTCATATATAAACGGGAGACTTTTAAGGAAATCAATTGAATTTTTTTTTTTTTTAATTTGTAAGTATAATTTTTTATACATATTCACCGTACACAAAAACTTCAGAACATTGCGAATTTTACCAGAGTCTGATAGAAACAAAGAAAGGTCTTGATCCAGTTGATATAGCCGTCTGAGTGGATCATACTGTGTACACGCAACAAGAATATGTTGAACTGTCAGAGCAGTATCACATGTGTTGCAATAGGGGCATCATCCCGACTTAGACGGTACCCATGTGTTAGACTTGTATGACCCAGTCTCAGGCGATGGATCTTGACTTGATCTCTTCTGGTAAGATCACTTGGCATAAAAAAAATGGTGCAACCGACGGCTAAATGGTTTTAAGATGGTTCTGTACCTTATCCCATGTGCGCTGCCAAATTGCCTATACCTCTTTCTTCAGATGAAGACCTATGTCTGAAGATTTGAACATTAACACATCAACAGAGTCAGTATCAGCGGCAGAACGTGCTGCCATCTCGTTACCTCTAATCCCAACGTGACTTGGCACCCAAAGAAAAGAAATATCCTTCCCTATTTCATGAAGATGTTTCATGAGGGATAGGATATTCTGGATTATTGGGTCAATGAAAAAAAGGTTTGAGATGGCTTGGAGGACGCTCAATGAATCGGTAACTACGAGGAACTTCCTAGAAGTTCGGACGAACTCGCAGTAGCGTAGAGCTCGCCAGATAGCATAGGACTCTGCTGTGTAAATAGAAGTTATGAGACGCATTGACCATGAGTGCTGTTTGTTGTCGACAGCAATTGCGCAACCAGTACCATGGTGGGTCTTAGAACCATCTGTGTAAATCACCATTGTGTTTTTGTATCCGTGCAGAACCTCTAGAAACTTTGACTGAAACATTATCGGAGGACTGTTTGATTTATCGTATCTAGATTGTTCGTAGTTAGTCCTAGCTAATGAAACTAATCACGGCGGTACTTCAGATTCCCCTACAGAAATCGATAATGGCATGTCAAAGGTTATTTGTTCTAGAAGCTCTTTCGCACGGATACCTGCTTGTCGGGTTTGAATTTGCCGTTGACTGCACCAATTCTCATACCGAAAGAATGTATTGAAGTTCGGTAAGGACTTGATTTTAGAAATATAAGCAGCTGAAACTTTTGTCGTCTTACGTCAAGCGGCGTCAGTCCTGACTCTGAATATAAATTAAATGTGGGGGTACTTGGGAACGCACCAAGAGCGTAACGTAGGGCCTGGTTGTGGATTGGCTCTAGTCTATTTAGAGTTGTTCTTTTTGCCGAGGCATAGACTACACACCCGTAGTCAATCTTGGACAGAACCAGAGATTGATACACCCGTATAAGAGATTTTGGTTCCGCTCCCCATTTTGTACCCGCCAACATTTTTACAATGTTGAGAGCTCTAAGACAAACAGTCCTTAACTCTTCAACATGTAATTTCCAAGTTAATCTTGTATCAAAGATTAGTCCTAGGAATCTGACGCTACTGACGATTTTAATAGTATTTTCCTTCATAAAAAGAAGTGGTCCGTAATGTGGTCAGTTTAGGTGGCAGAAGTGCATGCACTGGGTTTTCTCGCGGGAAAACTTGAATCCAATTTTGTCAGCCCTCTGTATAATGGTGTTAATTGCAGATTGCAAAGTTCTGTTGATATCTCCCATCTTTTTGCCAGAAAAGAAAATAGTGAGATCATCAACGTATAGACACATACCTACAGGGCTGACAAAGGTACAAGCTCATTTACCGCAATGGCAAAAAGAGTAACGCTCAAAACAGAGCCTTGGGTACTCCATTCTATAATATCCTTGAAGATGATAGAGATGTACCAACGCGAACTCTAAATTTGCGTTCTGCCAAAAATGAATTAATAAGTTGCGGCAAATTACCACGAAAACCCCAAACATGCAGCTTCTTAAGAACATGATACCGCCACGTCATATCATAAGCTTTCTCCAGATCAAAGAACACTGCAACCAAGTGTTCTTTGTTATTGAAAGCGGTGAGAATTGCATCTTCCAGATATTCGAGATGATCAATGGTGGACCCGAATTTCCGAAATCAGGCTTGGTGTTCTGATAGAAGATGTTTGGTTTCCAGAATCCACATAAGACGGTTGTTGATCATTCTCTCGAATATCTTTCGATGCAAGACGTTAAACTGGTCGGCCTATGATTTGACGGTATTAATAGATCTTTGGCGACCTTAGGGATAATAATAATAATAATAATAATAATAATAGTAGTAGTAATAATTATAATAGTAATAATAATAGTAATAATAATAATAATAATAATAATAATAATAATAGTAATAATAATAGTAATAATAATAATAATAATAATAATAATAATAGTAATAAAATAGTAATAATAATAACAATAGTAATAATAATAATAGTAATAACAATAATAGTAATAATAATAGTAATAATATTAATAGTAATAATAATAATAATAATAGTAATAATAATAATAATAGAAATAATATTAATAATAATAATAGAAACAATAGTAATAATAGTAATAATAATAATAATAATAGTAATAATAATAGTAATAATAATAATAATAATAATAATAATAATAATAGTAATAGTAATAATAATAGTAATAATAATAATAATAATAGTGATAATAATAGTAATAATAATAATAATAATAATAGTAATAATAATAACAATAATAATAATAATAATAGGAATACCAGTAATAATAAAAATAGTAATAATAGTAATAATAATAATAGTAATAATAATAATAGTAATAATAATAATAATAGTAATAATAATAGTAAAAATAGTAATAGTAATAATAATAATAATATTAAAATAATAATAATTACACAAAAATATGCAAATAAACGTTTATTAATGACAGTCTTAAGTCAACAATTGTTTTGTATTGTTTCTGTCAGTTTCATGGCTAATGATACTTTTTCTTAATTGTGCAAATTTTTAAAATTTATTTTGTGTTTTATATGAAACAGAAATGTAATGTGTTTGATATCAAAAATTTTATATTTTTTTTCTTTATAATATGCACTAATTCTTTTTTCAATAAATTAATATAGAAACTTTTGGCGTATAAAAAACTGTTTTTCTATGTTATAGCCCTATAACTCGTTTTAAAATTTACACTCTGTATATATATATATATATATATATATATATATATATATATATATATATATGTATATATATAAATAAATAAATATAAATATATCATCACGGCATATTACCCATTTCTGAGTGTGCCACAGTCTGCTTTATCGCAGACATCGGTCATGATGATGACATATTTGTACGGGCGCTTGCCAGGCGTTATATATATATATATATATATATATATATATATATATATATATATAACAGAAATTTTGACTTTTCTTCAAATTTGAGAGGAAACTATAAACATAATAAAATATACAATTTTTGCTGTAAAATTAACAGAAGTGCAGGATATTGCATTAAACTAATTTGCTATGTTAAATCTCTATTTTCACCACCTGGTGTTTTGGTTATAACATAAAGAAAAAATATATAAATACTTAAACCTATTGCTCTAACTACATAAATTATTCGTTGTTAATAATCGACGATTACGGTTAACAGTGAAATGCTCGTAATCGGCGATTTCGATTAATCTTAATGGTAATAATTGAATCACTGGTTCTATTACACACGAGTGGATTAAGTATTATATTCTTTCTGGCACTTGCAGGTACATAAAAATTTTCATTTTTGCAATTTAATTCTTATTTATTAAATTGATACCATGTAGGTACATAATATTTTAATTTAATGAAATTTAATCATTACAAAAAATCTTATCTTATCCACTCGTAACATTTATTCATATTTTGTTGTTTTAGTGAAAGTGAATTCACTATTTAGCTCATTTGTCAGTAAAAATAAAATCTGATAAAAAAATAATATTCGTGTGATTTAGAAAGTTGGACAGTGGTATATTTCGGCAATTTGATATGTTTTGTAGGTCCATCAAGTCGAAATACAAAGGCAGCCAAAAGGTCAGGACCAGAAAAAATTGAATGCACTTAGGAATCAAACACTATCAATCTTGTAGAGAAATGTATCGGATGGTTGTTAGTGCCGAGTCACCACTCTCACCCTTTCTTTGCGAGGGTAGAAAATAGCTCCACGCCACGCAAAATGAATATGAAATGTCCTGGGTGAAACAATTTAAAACTTGACCCGTAGAAGTTATTTCAAATTACTCTTACGTGTACGTAATCTACAGTTTACATTTCAAATACCTACTTTAAATGCTTTTGATTAAAATTTAAGTTAAATTTAAATAATTAAATTGTTTATAATTGAGTTTATTTTGCAGCATTTAAAACTAAGCTATGTAGGATAGTTTTTCCACACAAAACGCTTGTCATGTATATTTATAGTGTATTTAAGACTTCAGATGAGTTACTCCACTCTCTTAAGAACAATCTTACTAATCATATATCTTCATACCACAATAATTACGAAATAATCATATTTCGTTACACATTCCTGTCTAAGCACACTTCTTTCATCTCGGCCACATTCATAATCATATTCATACATGTTCTTTTTCTTTTCCTACTAAGAAACTTTCGTACTTTAGCACACTAGTGAAATGTTAATAAGCATTTAATATATATACTGAGTCAACATCGACAGTGTTAAATCGAAATACCGAAGTAATCAGCCTGATAGATTTCCACTCAAACATACGAGTGAAATTTTAAAGAACGTTCCTTTTACGGAAACTTCTTGCAGTGGAGGAATCCGTTGAACAGCGCATATTTGCCGGTTCTTTTCTTATCGCATTACCATTACCTTCAGCCTGAGCAGACATTGAGTACGCGGCGTTTTCAATCAGATATCTAAAAGACGTGTCGCGCGTTCTGATTTCACAGGTGTGCAGGTTATCAGGTAAAGAACCGCATATAGCGCACGGTATATTGATTCCTGTGTGAGGACTGGCACGAAACCTGTAAAAAAAGAACACTTGTAGGAAACCTCCTCTATTTTTCTACAATAGAATTCAAAATTGGCTTTTATATTAATATTCGCTCAATATTTACAAATTAAAAATCAATATTTACTGGACTCATAAGTAAATATTGTCACATCAAAATATTTATTTCTGTTATCCCTATGTATTAAAAATTCAAATGGAGAAAATAATGTAATATAGGATGCGATAGCCAAATGATTAGTAAGTACATTTGAATACTCAACAATGGATCGAGGTTCGATTCTCGTATTCGAATATTAACGAAAAAATACTTTTGTATGTGAGTTGTTCTGATTACCAAACGGCTCCAAATTCAGAGCTTGTAGGTTGAAAATCATTAAACTAAAACAGGTAATATCTTATGTCATGTCTCATGCCCTACAAAAAAGTTAAAAGCTCTATTAGTAAATATAATGACAATGACCGTACGTACATTTATTATATTATTTATTTAAAACAACAAATTTATCTACCTATATGATTTTTAAATTTTGTTGTAATTTAGTTTCATTTATTTATATTTAATATGCAGAAAGATTCAAAGCTGGTATAAAAAAATATATTTAGCACTTTTATCCGGCCATTAAAGGCACGAGTGGTTTAATATGGCTCTTTTACACGTGTATCATACGCTATTTTTTATTATACTTGCACAATATACTGGAGAAAATTAATTTTGACGTTTCATGAATTTGTATGATATGACGTAACATCGTTTATAAGGAGATTGACTAGCATTTGTTGTTTATGATATTAAGCGGATTTGCCGTCTCGCAATTTGCTGTTTATTTGTTATAAACATCAAGACCATCAAGAACCTTCTCAATTAAGACGGAGAATATGGATAGAATGGAGAAGAAAAGTTCATCTAGTATATAAGAATTGGTTGAATATGAACAACATGAACTGAGATTGGTGCCTAACAAGTTAAAGGAAACCTATTTTAAAGAATATGATAAATTAATGAATTATTAAAATATCTTTCAGAACTCATATTATTAATTGGAATAATACTAACTTTTTTTAGTTTAAGTTCTGTATTTATTATTTAAACCCAACGTTTCGACACCATAAACTGGTGCCTTCTTCAGGGGATACATTGACATAAATATGTGAAATAACAAAAACAACAAGTAACCAAGGTAACAAGAAATGTTCATAAATGTTACCTTTTTTATGTATACAATTTTCTAGACAATATATGCATGGCGAACATGCATCTTCTCAGGAAAAAATCTCCTTTTTCCAGAGGAAAAACCGTCCCAAAAACTGGCAGAGAAGTGATCTGTATAACTCAAAGACGCTTTATCGGTAGCGAAGTACCGCAGCCGTACCCTTTATTAACAGATGTTAGAAAAAGTTTAGAAAAAATTGTATACATATTACAAATTACAACATATTTAATATTGGAAGCCATGCGCGACTAACTTCTAATCCGTCACAATGATTGAGATTGATATATCTTGTTTTATAAATCTCAATGGCTTCTCTAATTAATCTATTGTTAAGTCGAGTAGGTCTTGCAATTATTTTCTTATCTTCAAATTTAATTTGGTGGAATATTCTTCCAAGGCATGTACTGCAACGGGCGATTTCTCAGGCTGGTTCAATCTGATCGATCGATGATGTTCGCTCAATCTTGTAGAGACAGTTCTACCAGTCTGGCCAATGTAAACTCTCCCGCAGACACATGGAATTCTGTAAATCCCTGATGATTGAAGAGGGATAACGTCTTTCACTTGTTTCAACATATGACGAAGTTTAACATATGGTGAAAACGAAATCTTCATGTTCTTCTTACGAAGAATTCTACCAATCTTGCCCGTTACGTTTTTAACATAAGGAAGCGATGCATATAATACGTTCCTTTCTTCTTCATTGTTTGTTGTTTTTTTTGCTTTAAGACATTTTTCAATAGAAGACACAGAATATCCATTCTTCATAAAAATATTTTTAATTTCACTCATCTCTTCTTTTAATTTATCTGTATGGCATATATCTGTAGCTCTTATTAGACATTTTATAGTGCCAAATTTCTGTGAAGGATGGTGGTGTGAATTAGCATTAATATTTGTGTGCGTTGGCTTCCTGTAGACTGAATAAAGTAAAGAACCATCTTCTCTTCTTTCCAGTAAATAATCCAGTAAAGGAATAATGCCTTTTTCTTCTACTTCTACGGTAAAATTAATATTTTCATGGATGTTATTCAAATGGTTTAAGAAAGTCAAAGTGAAGAAGAGATGAGTGAAATTAAAAATATTTTTATGAAGAATGGATATTCTGTGTCTTCTATTAAAAATGTCTTAAAGCAAAAAGAACAACATACAATGAAGAAGAAAGGAACGTATTATATGCATCGCTTCCTTATGTAACGTAACGGACAAGTTTGGTAGAATTCTTTGTAAGAAGAACATGAAGATTTCGTTTTCACCATATGTTAAACTTCGTCATATGGTGAAACAAGTGAAAGACGTCATCCCTCTTCATTCATCAGGGATTTGCAGAATTCCATGTGTCTGCGGGAGAGTTTACATCGGCCAGACTGGTAGAACTGTCTCTACAAGATTGAGCGAACATCATCGATCGATCAGATTGAACCAACCTGAGAAATCGTCCGTTGCAGAACATGCCTTGGAAGAATTCGACCAATTAAATTTGAAGATGCGAAAATAATTGCAAGACCTACTCGACTTAACAACAGATTAATTAGAGAAGCAATTGAGATTTATAAAACAAGAAATATCAATCTCAATCATTGTGACGGATTAGAAGTTAGTCGCGCATGGCTTCCAATATTAAATATGTTGTAATTTGTAATATGTATTCAATTTTTCCTAAACTTTTTCTAACATCTGTTAATAAAGGGTACGGCTGCGGTACTTCGCTACCGATAAAGCGTCTCTTAGTTATACATATCACTTCTCTGCCAGTTTTTGGGACGGTTTTTCTTCTGGCAAAAGGAGATTTTTTCCTGAGAAGATGCATGTTCGCCATCCATGTTATTGCCGGGCATGCATATATTGTCTAGAAAATTGTATACATAAAAAAGGTAACATTTATGAACATTTCTTGTTACCTTGGTTCCTTGTTGTTTTTGTTATTTCACATATTTATGTCAATGTATCCCCTGAAGAAGGCACCAGTTTATGGTGCCGAAACGTTGAGTTTAAATAATAAATACAGAACTTAAACTAAAAAAAGGTAGTATTATTCCAATTAAACTAATGAAGTTGATGGAGAGCAAGAATTTGAATCAAAAACTGGCAATGAATCGGTAATGCTTGCCTACTTAATTGATATAATAATATTCCGCAAGTATAATTACTCGATTTTTTTGGCCTAATATTTTACAGTTATGTAAAAATCTTCAACTTTCCGGTGCATGCATTCGAAACTTCAAACAATGCTAAGAATCAAAAATGGAATAGATTTAGAATCCTTTCATAAACTGCATGCCTTTGCGAAGGGACTAAATAAAGGATATAAAGCTAAAAAAAAAAAAATCGTAGGTTTTTGCATAAGACGACTTCCTTCCTAGAGGCCTCTGTTATTAGTTTTTTTATTTTTGAAAGTACTTACTTTGTAACTATCATCACTAAAGCGTGGATTCTATGCAATTGCACATATTGTTTTTATTAGGCATATCAACAAAATCTTTTCATACATCAATGTTTCATTAAAAGTTTACACCAAATATTAAATAAAAAATCTGTCTCAGGACGAGCTTACGCTATCTATATTTTAAATACAATTTAATATAATTTAACGAAATTTCGTATCTAAGGGTTATCCAACATGCCCTTTTTAACTAAAATATTTTCAAAGCAGTAGCACTTCCGGTATGACCGGAAATTTACCTCAACTTTCTTATTTTAAATGGAATACGCTATATTTTATTTTACCATTGAATGCAGCGGAAAATTTTACATATGAAGCAATAAAAACATTTTACTCATGATCAACTACTTCTGGCGTTATTCAACTTTTTTTGATTTTTTGTCTGAAATCGGGCACATTTTCAAAACTCTGTATATCGGGAACGAGATCGAATTTTTATAATCTGAAAAAAGCCTTTTATAAAGGAGACTTTAAGCTACATTATCCATAGAAGAATCCTCGATTATTTATAAAAATGTGACGGGTACGTTACACCAAAATTACAGTTGACAAACTTCAAAAAATACATTTTTTTTAATAGAACCCTACGTTTTTTATTACATAAATGTATTCTACGGCAAAAAATAAGGGTACTTTATGTAACATGTCCTATGTTGAAAGTTGATAGAATTTCAGTAAATTAGAAAAACATGTAATCTGTGTATAATTATTTTATTAATACGGATAAGTAAGCCATGGAAAAAACAAATAAATTCCAAATACAAAACTATGATTAATTTAATACATATTCAAACTGTCCTCCATTCATATGTAAGCACATTGTTACTCTATTCAATACTTCTTCTTGTGTAGCATTTTTTATCATCCGAGGAGACATGTTGTTAAATGCTGTTCGTACCCTATGTTGGCAATCTTCTTTAGTAGTTAAAGGTTTTTGACAGACGCCGTTTTTAATGTAACCCCAAATAAATAAATCAAGTGGAGTTAAATCGGGTGAACGAGGAGGCCACCTATGTGGTCCATTATATGCCAGCCGCCTATCTTCAAAAATTGTTTCCAAAAAAGTATTTATTCTATGGCGGGGTGGAGCGCCATCATGCTGGTACCATATTAAATTCCTTTGATCCAACGGTAAATTATCTAAGAAATCAAGTAGATGAGTTTGTAAAAACAAACATTGTTTTTCCATGGCTTACTTATCCATATTAATAAAATAATTATACACAGATTACATGTTTTTCTAATTTACTGAAATTCTATCAACTTTCAACATAGGACATGTTACATAAAGTACCCTTATTTTTTGCCGTAGAATACATTTATGTAATAAAAAACGGGGGGTTCCATTTAAAAAAATTGTCTTTTTTGAAGTTTGTCAACTGTAATTTTGGTGTAACGTACCCGTCACATTTTTATAAATAGTCGAGGATTCTTCTATGGATAATGTAGCTTAAAGTCTCCTTTATAAAAGGCTTTTTTCAGATTATAAAAATTCGATCGCGTTCCCGATATACAGAGTTTTGAAAATGTGCCGGATTTCAGACAAAAACTCAAAAAAAGTTGAATAATTCCGGAAGCAGTTGATCATGAGTAAAATGTTTTTATTGCTTCATATGTAAAATTTTCCGCTACATTCAATGGTAAAATAAAATATAGCGTATTCCATTTAAAATAAGAAAGTTGAGGTCAATTTCCGGTCAAACCGGATGTGCTATTGCTTTGAAAATATTTTAGTTAAAACGGGCATGTTGGATAACCCCTAGATACCAAATTTCGTTAAATTATATTAAATAGTATTTAAAATATAGATAGCGTAAGCTCGTCCTGAGACACCCTGTATAAGTATTGTATTGAACTTTGCTATCGAACCGTCGTTTTATAACAAAATATTACAGGACTTTACCCAAATATTGTTTTTTATTGTATTTAACATGTCTTCTGCACACATATAATTCTAATTATATCTATTTTTCATTGTATGAGGGAGTTTCTAAATGTCACAGATTCTTCCAATTCATTAACCAGATTGGCGGTATTTCTGATGGATATATGCATATTACTTATAATTTCAAATATTTAATTAATAAAACAATAAGAAAGATTAAATGTACTTCCCAGACAAAGCTATCAAAATGTCACTGAAACTGTTGATTTTTGACACTGAAATCTGTCATTCACAAATTATATTATAAACATTTGACTTTGTCAACTTGTTTCCTTAGTGTAGTTTCGCCTAGTCGACTTGTTATATCCCGATATTCTATATACTATAGCGTCTTTATCTCTAAATTTATAGAAGATAGAATAAAAAATTTAAATGTATCAGGTGTAGAATTTTGTTCTTCAAAATTAGTAATATCAAAAATTTTCAAAAATTAATATTTGGAAGAATTTCTTTTAAAAACTACTACTTCCGGTTGTTCAATTGTTACCAAAACCTGTTCAGCTCTTCCCAGGAATATCAGATTGAGGAATCCATAGTTAAACAGTTCTTAAGTCTTATAGTTTTTGAGGAATCGTGGCTACAACATCCAGACATACACACATGCACACATACACACATCCACACACACACACAGACATCATTTTAAAAATGTTATAAACGGATTATAGGGACCTTAAATCGTGCTTATTCACTAAAATCTGGGTATGCGAATTTTAGCATGAATCCAATACCTCTCTTAGCGAGAGGTAAAAATGAATGTTTTGCATGTATTATTGTTTTACTGCATATATTTTTCCATAAAAACATTTCGTGCATATAAGTGTATAATTAAATATTTTTAAAAATAAAAAATAATTTTAGTTAAATAATTCTTTTGTTTTCCCATTTTTTAAATACGTTTTTGTTTTATTCTTTTTGTAGACATCGGTAACGAAGACGATATATTTTACCGTGTGGGCGCTTACCAAAATTGGAAATATAATTGGCGTCGGTCGGGATCGAACCCGCTTCCCCAGGTTCGCGACCAGACACTCAGGCACGCTATCACGGGACATGTGTTGTAGATACTGGCACACCCAGTAATGGGTAATATGCCGTGATGATATATTACTATTATTATTTTATTCTTTTTTTGTATAGGTACATATACTGCGATAGTGCGATATCAAAATCGGACGGGTATCACAAATCTTGAAAATGGGCTGGCATTTCTTAACAGTATTTTCATCATGTCGTGTTTTGTATCAAATGAGAGGTATGTCGTTAAGGGCTGCCATGCAGAAATGTCAAAAATATGACAGCTCGATCGGCTATTGCTTTGCTTTTTTGCATACAGTTAAGTCGTTTGAGAATCAGAGAAGACTGATATTTTTTTATAGTGTGGGTTTAATTTATGATTAGACGGATCGGATGTACGTAAAACTATTATAAAACTCTATCTATGCAGAAATGTCAAAAATATGACAGCTCGATCGGCTATTGTTTTTCTGCATAGTTTTCAGAACCATGTTGTGTTTAGTATCAAATGAGAGGTATCGTCAAGGGCTGCCATGCAGATATATTTGACTGGTTGCTTGGCTTTTGCTTTTTTGCATACAGTTAAGTCGTTTGAGAATCAGAGAAGACTGATATTTTTTTACAGTGTGGGTTTAATTTATGATTAGACGGACCGGATGTACGTAAAACTATTATAAAACTCTATCGGGGGAGCACTAGGGGAAACTCGGCGTAGCAGTTTTTTCGCTAGTTTTTTATGCTAAACAACTACATCCTTATGTAAAAAGGCTAGCGGATCTATCTATACTTTCATCCGGAGCATCGTGACACTGTTGCGCACCTGTACAGCCTAAACGACGTGAGCGATTTTAATGAAAATTGTTGCAATTTGTAGAGAATAACTCAACTTGATTTCCTGGTAATAGGTCATTTTTCTGTACGATGCACAGTTTTTGTGTAAAAAATTATTATTCCATACTACCAATAAAATTATAGTAAATTTTAAATATGACTAGACGAGAAAGTGTTGTCAAACTTGCCTGAAGTACAGACCCAATATATACAGACATCTAATCCAATGCTTTGTATGAGTAACGCTTGGAAAAGTATTATTTTAAACTAATAGATGGCTCTGTATTTAATGTTTGTCTCGTCCATGTCACCCTATGTCTAGCCCGATAAAGTACAGTTACATTCAAAAGCAACGTAGTGTACTCACTGCTTCGCACATCGCACACATACCACTACCTGTGCCACTACCCTCGGATCCTCGGACAATGTTTCATCGTTTCATCGGAGTTCGCAACGCACGTTCGCACAGTAGTCTCATTTTCGATGTTTCTTTTCCTTTAGATTAGGATATCTCGACGCCTGGTAAGCGCCCACACGGTAAAATATATCGTCATCATTACCGATGTCTACATATGTTGTAGATACTGGCACACTCAGAAATGGGTAATATGCCGTGATGATATATTTATTTATTTATTTATATTAATGAAGGAGAAAAAGCGTTTTCACATTTCAGGGTCAATTTTAATAGTCACCATATGAATTTTTTTATCGACTTTTGTTTTTGATTTACAGAATAAAACTTGTTTTTCGCTGATTTAAAAATACCTCAAATCTCTTTTATTATTATAGATGTAGGAATAATAATGCCGTGCAATTGGATTTTTTTTTTTTAATAATAATTTGGGAGTTACTTATTGCACTTATAAAATAAGAATAACAATATGGGAAGTAAAATATCGATCTTCAATTTCGTGATATTTGTTACACTACAACACTACTTATTTCGGGAATTATTATTTTCTCCAAAAATTTGTTACACAAGGTATAAAACTGGTCTAAACATTTTTTTCTCTCATAATAAGCGAGATGTGAGATATTTTCAAAATGAACCAAAAACAACTTTTAGAGAAAGATATCGAAATTTTAATTTCTCGCAAATTAGTGGAGTCGCTTAAAATAAATAATACTTGTAATTTAATACGCGACTCGAAAATGAAATTGATGATACATGAACGGAACTGATTAAGGATTTCGAATTTGTAAAAAATATGTAGAATTAGTACAATAACAATATATTAAAATGTTCAACAATACACGAGGTACACAAACAAGAAACATTGATAAAACAAAACAAGAAAAAATAAAAACAAAATGATATATGAATAATATGAATAACTCAACAAACTGCTACAGTATGGTCTACAACTTGAAACCTATATACATATACATATTTTATTATAGATAACAGGAAATTTATTGTTTTTCATTAAAAACCTAACATATAAGAAATCATTTTAATTTAATAAATTAATTAAAAATAATTTATGTTCCTCACATTCATCTAGCCAACCAATATGCTGCTCTTTTATGAATGAGACACATTCTTCAAAAATTATTGCTCTTACACATTTCTTGTACTTAATGTCATTAAATTTTTTATGGAATATCTGTAAGCAGAGTTCAACTATCGTAAATAATTGTGTTGTTGACTGTTTCAAACCTTTTTCGTTACCGCATACAGAATTAAACGTTTTCTTTTTTATTAATACATCATGTTTTTGTTTCAAACTTCTTTTTGTATTTATTAAATTGTCTTGACATTGCTGGCATTTAAATTTGGAAATACATTTAAAAGCAAAATAACCTGCAAAGTAGAATGTAGAACAAGATTCTACTGTTTCTTGTTTTAAGTTATTACTATTTATATCATTATTGTCCAAGTTAGTGTTTTCGTTCGTCACTGTGTCTGTATCTGTGCTGCTGCATTCTGATTCAGAATCACTATTTGCATTCGCTGTGGTCTGTTCTTCTTCATTTACTCCTGCTATATTCTGTTGCAAACTACTTAACTCCAAATTATTGTCTAAATCGTTATCACTATTTGAATAGTCTGATGGTTGCAACAAATTTGTATGAGTAATTACTCTAATACTTGTTCGAAATGTACGTACTCTTCAATACTCTGTATACTTTCATCAAAATATACCCGTTCTTTTACATTTAAAATATTTTCACTACTCATTTTTTCTTGTTTTTGTATATAACACTCATAAAATAATGTACAAATTTTAAAATGTATGTAAAGAAATAAACGTATTAATATGTTTTTTTGTTTAATTTTGATATTACTTTAAAACCAAGACCTAAATATTTTCTGTTTTTAGGTGTTAGTTGATACCTTGCTCGATCTTTACTTGCATGACTACATTTTCTTTTTATATGTAATTTAGCATGCGTATTATATACTATCCCCATTTTGTTTTAATTTTTTTTTTAAATATAGTCTTACTGTGATAAACTCTTGTCTAAAATTGACTAACTCTCCATACTGATCAGCTATTTGAAGCGAAATATTATCAATAATACTAGTATTAATTGGTAAATAGATTTGGAAAAAATTCATGTACTCTATGAACTAGTTTTGAATTATCGTATGAATCGGTAACAATATTACAATTTATACAAATACCATTGATTCTAATTATATTTACTGGATTTTCTGATATATGATATATGTTTCTTTCATATATTTTTGCGTTAAACCTCAATAATTCTCTAATTGTGTTTGATTTAGTAAAATCTAAATCCAAATTTGACAAAATTTCACATTTTAAAGTATTATTATTGGCTTTAATTGAAATATTTGCAGCATGTTTTAATTTCTTTTTTAAATATGTATTTATATCTTGCAACTCATATGCTCCATCAAGTATAGTAATTTTATCACCAGCATAAAATTTATTATTTCGTTCATCAATGTTTGGATAAGAATTATAGGATTCGAAATTTATTAATCCTATTACATATTCACTATTAGGCATAAATTGAATAGCTAGATATATAGTTTGAGATAATTCAGCGCATTTTTCTGAAAAAGTAAATGTATACGACATCGTTGTTTGTGTAATACTAAAATATTTTTTATAAACTGTTTTTTTAAAAAAAATTTAAACAAAGGTGGCCGCAATTAACAATGTTAAATACCTGATATTGACTATAATTGTATTTAATGTTACAGCTTCTAAAATATTTAACTATTTCTTTTGGAGGTTTTAAACTACCAAAACTATCAAAATATAATACATTTTTCCCAAATTTTTTATAGGGAACCCAATGTGTACCTGGATTATTGTAATCATCTAAATTAATTATTCCACATTCATTAAAGTTAACACGTTTAGGTAAATTATTTCTCGTAAATACACCTCTAAAATTTTGTGGTTTTAAAACCTTTATATATTTTAATAATTCAATGTTAGTTAGAGCACGTTTTGGTAGCTTTTATAGTAGTTTTTTAAGGTTTTTATTTGTGAAGATGATAATGATTTTAATGAGGAGGGTTGCAAATATAATCCCAACTCTTTTTTATATGGTTTTAAATATAAACCTTTTCCTAAAGCAATAGCTTCCATTTTTTCATTATGACGTTTGTTTTCCTCCAATTGTTTATTTGCTGATATTACATCATTTACAGCTTTTGCAATACCTGCAGCATCTCCCGCTAATGTTCCTAATGCACTTAATCCAGAAAATATTGGAATAAGTGGTAATATACCCCCTTTTTTGGGTACTGTTATTATTCTAGGTTTCTTTAAATGCAATTAAAATATTTTTGACATCGGAATTACTATTACGTAATGCTGAACGAATACGTTTTATTTCATTTTGAAAGGTGAGTTTACCACCTTTACGTTTTTTTTTTTTTTATTTTTTTAACATGATTAATTATATGTTGAAAGGTAAGTTTACCACCTTTACTTTTTTAATTTTTTTTAACACGTTTAATTTTATTTTTTAAGGTAAGTTTGTACTTTTTTAGTAAGTACTTGTGTGATTGCAGCTGATTTCAGTATAAAATGCTAACAGCAATCACACAGTGTAAACATAAATTAACTTTAAATTGTATAAATGATAAATATAAAAACTAATTACGGACAAAGAATTTTGAAACGTGTATATATTTTTATTTATAAACAACCACTCCACTTTTATTTTATCGTTATGACTTTCAGTTGTGGCGAAAAATATCATCCAAGTCGCCACATTGCTCTCCTCCCCAAAAAAATATGACAATAAAATACAAGTAGGTATAACAATAACATAAATAACTATATAAGAAACTGGCGAGTTACCTGGTCGTTATGTAATTGATGACACTGGCAGCTGTCAGAAAATTATTGTAATATGTATGCTGGTTTTAACCTGTCTATTGAAACCACTTCTGGTTTTGTGTTAACGTCTAGTGTGAAATATTTTTTGTTTCTTTGAATTATTTTAAAAGGGCCGTCGTAGAGTGGTTGTAGGGATTCTTTTTGTGAACCTTTACGTATGAATGCGTGCGTATTTTTAAAAAGATCTTTACTAAGGAATATTTTTGTGTTATTTAATTTTGTAAAAGATGGTTTGAGGTTTGCCATTAATGTTTTTAGTTTTATAATATACGTTTGCAATGTTTCGTTGTTAGGAGTAATGGTTTTGTCAAAAAAATCACCTGGTAATCGTAAAGGTTTTCCATAAACCATTTCGGCTGATGAGCAGTTAATTGGTGATTTAATAGCTGATCTAATTCCTAAAAGGATAATAGGTAATTTGTCTGACCAGTCTTCTAAACTATTATGTGTTCTGAGAGCTGTTTTTAGTTGTCGATGAAATCTTTCTACTAGACCGTTAGACTGTGGATGGTAAGAGGTTGTTCTTATTCTGTGTGAACCAAGTGTTTTCATGAGTTGTGCAAAAAGAGTAGATTCGAATTGTGCTCCGCGATCCATGGTAATGAACGATGGAACTCCAAAGCGAGCAATCCAGCCTGAAATTAAAGCTTTTGCTACCGTTTTGGCCGTTATATCTTTGAGAGGAATTGCTTCTGACCATCTAGTAAAGCGGTCAATGCAAGTAAGTATGTAGTGATATCCTTCTGAGTAAGGTAAGGTAATGAAGTCTATGTGGATGTTGTCAGATCTGGCTTCCGGTGTTGGGAAATTTTCAAATTGAGAACTCGAATGTCTAGTTATTTTCTTTTGACAGTTAATTTTTTGATGTTACCTATTCTTTTATATCGCGTTTCATATTTCTTCAAACGAATCTAGAAGCTATTAGGTTTTAAGTTGTTTTAACACCGGGATGAGAGAAGGAGTGGAATTGTTCAAAAATAATCTTTTTAAATGTTTTAGGAATAAATGGTCTGAGTTTACCCGTTGAAAAATCACATTTTAGAGTTATATTTGAGTATGTCTTTGAATGTAAGATTTGTATAATTATTTTTTAAAATGGATTGCAATTCTTGGTCAATTACTTGTTCTTTTCTATTTTTTTGTAGTCAATTTTGTATATTAGTTCAATGTTATTTACTTTTAGACGTGATAAAACTTCAGCTACTATATTTTTGTTCCCAGAAACTTGTTTTATATTATTTGTGAACTGTAGAATGAAATCTAACTGTCTCAATTCGCGGGGTGAACATGTATTCAAATTTTTTGCAAGAGAGTATGTTAGTGGTTTATGATCAATGAAAACAGTAAACTCTCTGCCTTCAAGAAAATATCTAAATTTTTTAATGGTTGAATAAATTGCTAGTAATTCACAACTGAAAGTACTATATTTTTGTTCAGTCGTAGTTAGTGTACGTGAGAAGAATGCGATAGGTTTCCATTCATTTTCAATTGATTGTTGTAATACACCTCCTATGCCTGTATTTGATGCATCGACCATAATGCTAATCGGTGCATCTTTTACTGGAAAAGCTAAAGTAACTAAATTTATTAGTTTTCTTTTGATATGTTTAAAAGCTGTTAAAGCAAGTTGGTCAAAATGTATAGGTTTATTTCCTTTTTTTGTACTATCTATGTATTTGTTTATGGGTTGTAGTATTGTAGCGCAGTTAGGTATAAATCTGTGATAGAAATTAATTAGTCCTAAAAATTTTCGTAATTCTTGTTGTGAGATTGGTAAAGGAAATTTTTGAATAATATCAATTTTGTCTTGTAAGGGTCTAATATCGTTCTTGGAAATGTGATGTCCTAAAAAATTTATTTCTGAATGTCCGAATTCGCATTTTTGTTCGTTGATTAAAATTCCGTATTTATGCAGTCGTTTAAAAATGAGGTGTAAGTGTTGTTTGTGTTCTTCTGTAGATTTGCTTGCAATGAGTAAATCGTCTATGTAAACAAAGAAAAAATTTAAACCACGTACGACTTCATCAATAAACCTTTGAAAGGTCTATGCGCTATTACGTAAACCGAAAGGCATAAAAATGTATTCGAATAAACCAAAAGAAGTGCTAATGGCAGTTTTTGGGATAGATGACTCTTCCATAGGGATTTGATTATAAGCTTTGACTAAATCAATTTTCGAATATATTTTTGTGTCTTGAAGATTATGCGAAAAATCTTGAATATGAGGTATAGGGTAGCGATCAGGAATGGTAATGTTATTTAAATCGCGGTAGTCGCCACATGGTCGCCATTGATTATTAGGTTTTCGTATCATATGGAGCGCAGAAGACCAGCAGCTGGAAGATGGCCTTATTACACCATTTTTTAACAGAATGTCAAATTCGTTTTTTGCAATTTCTAAACGATCAGGTGCTAATCTCCGTGGCCGTGAAAATACGGGTGAGCCATTTGTTATAATAGTATGTGACACATTGGCTGGTAGCACAAGCGTGGTTCTAACACCGGTATTAACTAGAACCATGTCAACGACTTGACACATACTTCAGGTTTGTTAAGAAAACAAGTGTTGCCAATATATTAATCAAGTTGAAAATTTACTGACAGCCATATTCAATAAATCTGCCGACACTATTTAAAATTATTTAATATGATTTGTTTTTTAACTTGTTTCTAGGAAAAACAGTTTTAAATGATGAGATCAAATTTATTGAATATGGCTGTCAGTACATTTTCGACTTAATTCAGTATATTTGCAACTCTTATTTTGTTAACAACCCTGAAGTATATGCCAAGTCATTGACACGGTTATAGTTAATACCGGTGTTAGAACCACGCTTGTGCTACCAGCCATTGTGTTTAATTTGACGTTTAAGATCGAGAAGACTAGTTAATGAAGGATAATTGTTTAATATCTGACGAAAGAGGCAAGAATTGTTCGCTTTGTTATTCTCTGTTGTATTAAGTGATGTTGATGTATTTGATGTGTGACATATTTTGTTGTAATTTATTGACAAACATTTTTGACGTATATTGACAAGTAAATTGAAATAATTTAAGAAGTCAGCAGCTAAAATGGATTGTTTAACATCAGCTATTATAAATTCCCAGGTAAATTTTCTATTTAAATTGAAATCTAATGTAATGGTTTTTTTCCATAGGTGGAAATTGATGTATTGTTTACAGCTTGAAGTGTTAAAGTGTGTTTGTTTAATTTTTGATGTGAAGAAGGACTGACAATACTTACTTCAGCACCAGTGTCAACAACAAAGTAACGACCAGATAACTTGTCTTTAATAAAGAAGTTTTGAATTGGCATTTACATAAGAGCTAAAAAGTAAATATGAATTAGAAATACTGTTTTTATTTTTAAGATAAGGCGCACAAGTGTTAACCACAGATGTCTTGGAGGCGTGTTTACAGGGACTAACACATTTTTTTGCAGCAGAACCAAAGTTGAAATGATACCAGCACAAGCCCGATGACAGATGATTGTCAGTTGTCACTTCACTTTATTCTTTGGTTCCAGAAGTTTTCGTAAATCTGCTATTTCTTTCCTGACATCTTCAAGTTTTGAGTTCTTCTTAGTGGTCGTAGAAGCAATCGTTGGTTCGGCGATTTCAACGATACTGTCTGCAATATTACTTTTTTGTTCAGTACTAGTTTCTGTTAAGGATGTTAATATTGTTTGAATATGGGTAGGTAATTTTTGCAAGAAAAGTTCTTCTAAAATAGTTTGATCGATAATTTTATCTCCTAATAGTTGTTTCATTTGCCGAAGAATTTGCGATGGTTTTAGCCCACCGAATTCAGAAAATGTAAGTAGTTTGTTAAGTTTAGATTTATCTGAGTCGGTAGTACGCTGAATCAAAGTTGATTTAAGAATGTCGTACTGATTTTCTTCAGGAGGCTCAAGAATGATATCACGGACTTCAGACGCATGTTCTGGCGAAAGCGAGGAAACAACGTGAATAAACTTTTGGGATTGACTTCTAATATGATGCTTCATAAAAACCATTTCTACTTGAGCAAACCATAAAACAGTGTCGTTTGGCCAGAACGTTGGTAGTTTAAAGTTACTACTGGCCACCAGGGGAACATCAACTGCTTCAGCCGGATCGACTGGTTCCATTGGTTCAACAATCTCGACTGGGTCGACAACAGGTAGAGACATCTTTTGACTGACGGGGTCACCAATGTACTTTTTTAGTAAGCACTTGTGTGATTGCAGCTGATTTCAGTATAAAATGCTAACAGCAATCACACAGTGTAAACATAAATTAACTTTAAATTGTATAAATGATAAATATAAAAACTAATTGTGGAGAAAGAATTTTGAAACTTGTATATATTTATATTTATAAACAACCACTCCACTTTTATTTTATCGTCATGACTTTGAGTTGTGGAGAAAAATATCATCCAAGTCGCCACAAGTTTACCGTCTTTACGTTTTTTACAACGTTTTTTTTTTATTTCCAGTGCCTAATTTAACTTTTGGTTTCATTGCTCCTGAAACGCCTAAAGCAGCAATTTTTTCCTTTATAGAAGCGTTTTTTGATTGAAACCGTTCAAATGCTTTTTTAGCTAATATTTTATTAGCTTTATGACGATCTTCTTCAACGTGATAGTTTTTTTTTTGTAATTTTGTTCCGGGGCCACAGTAATTATATCCTGGTATATGAAGCTCAATTGGAAGTTTATTTATAGCTGTATTTAATATACCACTACCAAATACCTGATTTTTTTATGTTTAATAATTTAAATGCTATATTCAACTGAAATATATTTATATATAAAGCTGCTATTTATAGTATTTTAATTTTAGTTACAATGAAGAAATTAAAGCAAAAACATACACTTACAGTTAAAAAGTATGATTTTAAAAAAGAAAATATACAACCTCGTCATAGTATATTATTTCCATCAACAATTTGTTGTCTTATTGGCGGTCCTTCTCGTTCTGGAAAAACAAATGTTACAAATGCACTTATTGAACATCCAAATGGGTTGTATTTTGAAAATATTTATATATATATATTCTAATTCTCTTTTTCAACCAAAGTATTTATACAGGGTGTTTACGGTCTTTTTGTTTTATTTTTAATGGGTGATACTACAGGTCAAAAGAAGGCGAAAAACATTAAAACACTTTAGTAAAATATTAATAATAAAAGAGATACGATTTTTTTTTAGTTTTTATTTTTATGGAATTAAAACAGACCGATAAGCGCTTTTATAACAGATGTTCAAAGTTATCACCCTGCTGCTGTATGCAAAGTCTTGCTCTGCGTATCCATGAATTAACGTACGTTGCAAGGTCCATTCCTTCCGCCGCTGCTGCTTCCACCCGGTTACGGAGGTCTTCAGCGTCGATAATTTCGGTGGTGTATACCATGTCTTTCATATGTCCCCACAAATAAAATTCCAATGGTGTTAAGTCAGGTGATCGCGGAGGCCAAGAAACAGGACCGCCTCGACCAATCCACTTATTTCCTAATGCACGGTTTAAGTGATGACGTAAGAGACGACTGAAATGCGCCGGTGCACCGTTGTGGAGAAACCACATATCTTGACGCACATTTAAGGGAACATCGTCTAAAAGTTCTGGCAAATCATTTTCCAAAAAAAATAAATAATTATTAGCATTTAGTCGTTCTGGCAACACAAAGGGGCCAATCAACTGTGAATTCACCAATCCGGCCCATACGTTCACAGAAAATCTGTATTGAAAATGACCACGATGAACAACATACAACAAACTGCAACTGACAGATAAACAAATTAAAAAACAAAAGAGTGAAATTTGTCATTACATAGGTTACTACAACTTTTTTCAACATTAATTTACCTCCCCTTTATAAAAACTAAAAAAATTCATATCTCTTTTATTATAAATATTTTACTAAGGTGTTTTGATGTTTTTCTTCTTCTTTTGACCTGTAGTGTCACCCATTAAAAATAAAACAAAAAGACCGTAAACACCCTGTATTTGGAAAAATATTAAAACCTCTTAAAACATTGGATATTACGCGTATAATAATAGTGAGAATATAATTAAACCTAATAAAGCAAAATATAATTCAGTTTTTATATTTGATGATATTGCATGTGAAAAACAGGATATAATTAGAGATTATTTTTCTATGAGACGTCATAAGTTATTTGATTGTTTTTATTTATGTCAAACTTATACACGTATGCCAAAACATTTATTACCTGATAATGCAAATATGTTAATATTATTTAAACAGGATGATATAAATTTAAAACATATATACGAGGAACATGTGGGGGGTGATATGACGTTTGATAAGTTTAAAAATATGTGTTCAATATGTTGGCATGATAATTATGAATTTTTAGTTATAAACAAAGAATATAGAGTAGTATACAGGCCAGTATACAACCAGTATACAGACCAGTGCACAAGTAGTATACAGATCAGTATATAAAGCTGTTTATGTGGTATTTTTAAACCTAACTTATTAAAAATGTATATAGATAAAAACTTGAAAAAACCATTAATAGAAGCTCGTCAAAATGTTAAAAAAAAGTTGAATTATTAAAAAGTGGGGAAATTGAAAAACAAATTAAGTTAAGAAATGATAAAACCGGTAATAAATCCATATTATGCTGATCCTAGTACTAGTCAAAATGTTGTAGAAACTCTTGTTCCTGGTTCATATATAGATGATAAAAAATTAACATATAGTCAAAATGTTATAGTTTCATATTTGGAGAGTTTTAGTGAACTAGTTGAACCATATATTAAAAAAGTTGTGACAAATTCTAAAGATATAGATGATGTATATAGAGTTACATATATTGATACTGATAAAGGTGAACTTTTTAAAATGGGGAGTCAAGAATTTGATTTTAAAGATGATAATATAATAATTAATAAGAAAACATTTCCTGCTACAAAAGGTTTATATGAACATTTTTAAAAAAGTTCCAAAAAGTATATATACTGATAATGATAGTGATAATTATAAAAAAATATTAAATATAACAAATTCTGCAAGTCGTAATAATACTCCATCAGGACAACTTAAAGGAAGTTCGTCATATAAATACACAAATATTATTAAGCAGTTACTAACACCTGAAAGACATTAATAATTTTCTCTTAGTCCAGTGTCGGCAACACAAGCAGCAAAATTGTTACGCAAAAAAACTGGTACTGGTTTATATTTTTTTAAAAATTATAATAATAAATCTGTTGAATATGAATATTGGGATAATCCTAATGAATTAGTTGAAAAATTAAAAAAGAATTAGTTGAAAAATTAAAAAAAATTATAGCATCTAAAAACGCAGGTAATAATAATCTTGATAACGAATTTTTTCTATAATTAAAGAATTGAAAGAAGCTAATATTATCTTATAATATTTAGTAATAAAATGTCTATTGATAAGTTTGGACGTCACATTACAGAATATAATTCTTCAAAATCATAATTTTGGGGTAATAATAATTTTAATAGTGATGATGATGATGATAATAGCAATAATAGTGAAAAACTTATTAAAGTTGCATCACCTTTATTAGATTCACATGCTATTAGTAAAAAATATTTAGAAAAACAATTAGAAATAACAATAGAAAATATTGTTAAAAAACTAAAACTTGAAAATACAAACATAAACCAAAAACTGCAAACAATAGTTATTGAATTTAAAAATTATGAGGAGGAAATTGATAAAACTATAAAAAAATATTGAACAAGATATAAAGGTTATTTTAAAGAATTAATAGTTTATGATTTATCAGAATCAGGATAAAGGTAATTATGTCTAATATAAAACGTAATATTGTAGAAGAATTGCATAAGCCAGCACGACGAAATTTTCCACGAAGACGAACAATTATAAAACAATTAGATAAAACTCATCAAGCAGATTTGGTTGAAATGATTCCATTTGCAAAAATAAATAAAAACTATAAATATATACATACTTGTTGTAATTGATACTTTTTCTAAATATGTATGGACAAGACCTGTTAAAAAAAAGTTCAACTGATGTAACAAATGCTTTAAAACATATACATATATATATATATATATATATATATATATATATATATATATATATATATAATCGTATACCAAAAAATTTACAAACAGATTTGGGAAAAGAATTTTATAATAAAGAGTTTAGTAATTTAGTAAAAAAATATAACATTAATCACTATTCAACATATAGTTCTAAAAAAGCAGCTATTGTTGAACGTGTAAATAGAACATTAAAATATTTAATGTGGAAAGATTTTAGTTTTCAAGGTTCATATAAATGGTTAAGTTTATTACCAAAAATAACTGAAACATACAATAATAAAGCACATAGTACAATTCGTATGTGACCAATAGATGTTACTAAAAGCAAAGAAAAACATTTATTAAAAACTGTGTATAATCAAATTAAAATTGTTAATACAAAATTTAAATTCAAAATAGGTGATAATGTTAGAATTAGCAAGGAAAGGGGTGCATTTGCAAAAGGTTATACAAAAAATTGGTCTAATGAAATATTTGTAGTAAAAAAAAAAAAAATTTACTAAACCAATTACATATTTACTTAGTGATAAATTAAGACAATCAATTAAAGGTGGGTTTTACGAAAATGAGTTACAAAAAGTAAAATATTCTAATATTTATTTAATTGAAAAAAATTTAAAAAAGGAAAATAATAAAATATATGTAAAGTGGTTAGGATTTGATTATACACATAACAGTTGGATTGATAAAAATAATTATGTGTAAAATAAAAACATTACTTAGTTACATTTTACTTTTTATGTTTGCGTTAAAGAGAAAATATTGAGATGAATTCGTGTTCAGGGTTTTATTATTGAAGAAACTAATAAATTTATTTGCAAAGAATTTGCAGTTATTAATATTACGAGTGGTGAATATGAAACAGGAATATTTAAACAGCCGAGTTACCGAGTTTCTTTGTTAAGGACTGTAGATTTATTCTAGCTCAACCACTCTCTTTCATTATCAACTTAGTAATCAGTACTTCCATGTTTCTTGAAAAATGGAAAAGAACGAAAATTACACCTGTCTTAAAAACAGGTGATAAATCATGTATTAATAATTATCGTCCTATTTCCATTATCAAAAACTTCGCCAAGCTCTTTGAAATGGTTTTGTATAAGAACCTTTACAGTAACACACGAAGCTTAATTTCTCAGGATCAACATGGCTTCATGGTAGGGAGATCAACTGTTACGAATCTCGCTACATTTACACAATTTGTATCACAACAACTAGATGTAAGAGGTCAAGTCGACACTGTCTATATTGATCACGGCATACTCTTACATAAAATAAATAATCTAGGTGCTTCTCCCTCTATTCTGAAACTCTTAAAATCATATTTATGTGATCGGATTTACTACGTGACTTATAAAGGTTTTAATTCGTTTAAATTTATTGCTAGTACTGGTGTCCCACAGGGCTCAAATTTGGGACCCCTTTTATTTAATTTGTTTATAAACGAACTTATCAATTCCTTCAGTTGCAATGTCCTAGCATATGCTGATGACATTAAATTGTACATTACCATAAGTACACCGAATGATGCAGCTAAATTACAATTAAATATTGATTTAATGGGTTCCTCGTGTATTCGTAATAATTTAAAATTAAATGTTGATAAGTGTTGCGTAATTTCTTATACTCGCAGGAAGAACCCGATTAACATTTCATATATTATGCAGAATAGTACCTTAATTCGGAAATTTTCTATTAAGGACCTAGGAATTACATTTTGTAGTAATTTCTTATTTTCCGAGCATATAAATAATATCTGAAATGCTTCCAGCAAATCTCTAGGTTTCCTAATGAGAGTATGCATCATTAATTTGGTATCCCTGTTATGCATATCAAGGTCAAATGTTAGAACAAATTCAACGTCGATTTTTAAAGTATCTCTGTTTTAAAATAGATAAGGTTTATCCTGATAGAGGGACTGACCAGGATTCACTGCTACAACGCCATTCATTGACATCCTTAGCTGAGAGAAAGGAAATATCTAGTGCAAAGTTCCTTAGGAATCTGATCCACAACAAGATTGATGCACCTTTCCTCCTGTCACAGGTGCAATTTCATGTTCCTCGTCTAGAGTCCCGGTACAAAAAGTCATTCCAGATTAATATTAATATTATTATTATTAATATTATTATTATTATTAATATTAATATTAATATTATTATTATTATTAACATTATTATTATTATTATTAATAATATTATTAATATTATTATCATTATTATTATTATTAATATTATAATTAATAATAATAATATTATTATTATTAATATTATTATTAATAATAATATTATTATTATTATTATTATTATTATTATTATTAATTATTATTATTATTATTATTATTAATTATTATTATTATTATTAATTATTATTATTATTATTAACTACTTGGAGATTCGTGTCAATTAGGACTTGCTCGTATTTGACATGCTCCCTTAAAATGATGGCTACTCCACCTCGAACTCTGATGTTTGGTTCCATATCTCTCCTGACTATCGAATAGTTGTTGAGTGAATATACTTGACCAGGTCTGAAGCGCGTCTCTTGAAGACATGTACATAACGGGTTGAATTCCGTCAGCAGCATCTTCAATTGACAGTAATGGAACACGCAACCCTTGATATTCCACTGGATTATTTTATCCATAAAGATATGGAATAATAATAATAGATCTATCCCTCTTCCTTCGGCTTCCGAGGCTTGCCAAGAGGCCAGCCTTTACCTCTCTTCTTTCTAGGGGGTTGAGAGGTTTGTGAGGAGGCGGAGTAAACCGAGGCGACTCCCTCGGAAGATCCCCCTTCCTCCTCTTCGCTTCTCATTCGTTTCTCCGACACCTCGGATGGTGTCGGACTGTTTTCCCTTCGGGAAGGAACCCGTGGTTCCCTCGCCACGGGTTGAATAAAACTGTCTTTGCTAACAAAGACAGTTTTTAGAGCTGTTACCAATTGTGGTAGGAGCTCTTTCACAATTGCCGTCGTATCTGTCTTAGCAATTTTTTCGGTCATCGCAGCAGCTGAATACGACACTCCTAGAGTAGGAGTTCGTACGACAACCTTATTTCTCGCCTCAAAGTAGGTTATATTTTCTCTGGTTTTCAATTCCTGAATTGCTGCTTCCTGTTTAAACACCGGGCAGTTGCGGGATCGAGCTGAATGTGGTCCTTTACAGTTGACGCACTGTAATGGTTCCACACAGCTGCTGCCTTCGTGCATTTCTTTTCCGCAGATGCAAATCTGAAGGTTTTTGCATCTACTGGAAGTATGACCAAAACGTTGGCATTTAAAACACCTCATTGGTGCAGGAATATATAACCTTACTTTGAGGGAGTAGAACGCTACTTTAATTTTGTCTTTCATATTTGGCGTATTGAAGGTGAGAATGTGATTAGGTGTGTCCACCAGTACACCATTTTCACGTTTCTTGATACGACGGACTTCGATGACGCCTTGATCGCGTAATTCTTCGCAAATCTCCTCAACTGTACAGTTCAGGAGATCGCGGCAAAAGACTACTCCTTTCGAGTAGTTCATAGTTCTATGACCAGTTACCTCAATATCATAACTGCTTAGCTTTCTAGCTTGTAATAGCCGTTCAGCTTGAGCAGCTGATACCGTTTCGATGAACAGGCCATCTTTCGTCTTTCGCGCTGTTTTGACGTTACCGATCAAGCCAAATAAAAGTTTTTGTAAAACAAAAGGATTCTCCTTATCAAATGATCCACTTAAATTTTTAACGACCAGGACCCGGGGTACTACCACCTTTTCCTGATTCGCGTTCACATCTGTCTCTTTTTCCGTTTGTATTATCGTTTTATTGATGTTAACGTTTCTCGGGGTATTAGTACCAGTCTTTGAAGCGCTGGCACCGGAGCCAATTTTGTTCCCAGATTGGAAACCTTTGTTTGGTATCGGGGTTTTCTCCCCGGGAGTTTTTACCGTCCCTCCTGACGTGCCGTTTTTACCGGCCGGCTTGCCGGTGTTAAATTCCCCCTCTTTAACCATACTTTATGTTGGTTGTCCAGCGCATCGTGTGAGAAGGAGCGGGTCGGAGAAAAATTGGGAACGGGTATACCGTCAGACAACATGTCTTACCCCAGTTCCCTGAGGCCCAACTTATGTCCGTTTAACCGGCCCCGGAATACACGGACGGGCCGGACTCGCTCGGCGCGGAAGGGGTTCCGACACCCCAACTCAACTCACACTTCCCGATCAGGGCCCGAAGTGGCTGGCTCCTGACTCCTGCAGCATCCACGTTTCGGCAGTGCTAGGCACACATCAACCCTTCCACTCTGAAGCCGCAGGGGGACTAACCCACTCCAACCCAACCTTTCGGCGACAGAGTTTCCGGGTACTCCCCACGCTTCCGCTACAGTGCCGATCGTCATGTCCAGTATCATAGCAATAGTCGAAAACCAAGAAGACAGGTTTTGGGGCCCGTTAGTTTCACCCTCTGCTGGCGACAGGGGGTTACTCAGCCCCCCCCCCCACCACGACAAGGTGGGCCCACGGGGGGGAATAATAATAATAATAATAATAATAATAATGATAATAATAATAATAATAATAAAATACAAAGATCTGTGCATTGAAATTAAACGTATGTGGAAAACAATGTGAAGTAATATCAATAATAATTGGAGCGACGGGTTATGTAAATAAGGAATTTAGAAAAAACGTCAAACGTATCCCTGGAAACCACGACCCACAAGAAATACAAAAGCAAGCATTATATGGAACAGCCCACATAATAAGAAAAGTCCTAACATAAAATCCCTTATATCCTGTGCTGTATGGTTTATGGCTGGTATAAGGAAGAAACCAGCTAGGACACCTGAAGATCTCATCCTTGATGTTCTCCGAACTACAATAAAATATTTTATCCTATGTTGTGTAATACTCAATGTGAAATTAATAATAATAATAATAATAATAATAATAATAATAATAACAATAATAATAATAAAAATAATAATAATAATAATAATAATAATTATTATTATTATTATAATAATAATAATAATAATAATAATAATAATAATAATAATTAATAATTAATAATAATAAAAATAATAATTAATAATAATAATAATAATTAATAATAATAATAATAATTAATAATAATAATAATAATAATAATTAATAATAATAATAATAATTAATAATAATAATAATAATAATAATAATATTATTATTATTATTAATAATAATAATAATATTATTAATAATAATATTATTAATAATAATATTATTATTATTAATAATAATAATAATAATAATAATAATATTATTATTATTAATAATAATATTAATAATAATAATATTATTATTATTAATAATAATATTAATAATAATAATATTATTATTATTAATAATAATATTATTATTAATAATATTATTATTATTATTAATAATAATAATAATAATATTATTATTATTATTATTAATTATTATTATTATTAATTATTATTATTATTATTAATTATTATTATTATTATTAATTATTATTTTTATTATTATTAATTATTAATTATTATTATTATTATTGTTATTATTATTATTATTATTATAATTATTATTATTATTATTATTATTATTATTATTATTATTATTATTTTTATTATTATTATTGTTATTATTATTATTATTATTATTAATTTCACATTGAGTATTACACAACATAGGATAAAATATTTTATTGTAGTTCGGAGAAAATCAAGGATGAGATCTTCAGGTGTCCTAGCTGGTTTCTTCCTTATACCAGCCATAAACCATACAGCACAGGATATAAGGGATTTTATGTTAGGACTTTTCTTATTATGTGGGCTGTTCCATATAATGCTTGCTTTTGTATTTCTTGTGGGTCGTGGTTTCCAGGGATACGTTTGACGTTTTTTCTAAATTCCTTATTTACATAACCCGTCGCTCCAATTATTATTGATATTACTTCACATTGTTTTCCACATACGTTTAATTTCAATGCACAGATCTTTGTATTTTATTATTATTATTATTATTATCATTATTATTATTATTATTATTATTATTATTATTATTCCCCCCCGTGGGCCCACCTTGTCGTGGTGGGGGGGGGCTGAGTAACCCCCTGTCGCCAGCAGAGGGTGAAACTAACGGGCCCCAAAACCTGTCTTCTTGGTTTTCGACTATTGCTATGATACTGGACATGACGATCGGCACTGTAGCGGAAGCGTGGGGAGTACCCGGAAACTCTGTCGCCGAAAGGTTGGGTTGGAGTGGGTTAGTCCCCCTGCGGCTTCAGAGTGGAAGGGTTGATGTGTGCCTAGCACTGCCGAAACGTGGATGCTGCAGGAGTCAGGAGCCAGCCACTTCGGGCCCTGATCGGGAAGTGTGAGTTGAGTTGGGGTGTCGGAACCCCTTCCGCGCCGAGCGAGTCCGGCCCGTCCGTGTATTCCGGGGCCGGTTAAACGGACATAAGTTGGGCCTCAGGGAACTGGGGTAAGACATGTTGTCTGACGGTATACCCGTTCCCAATTTTTCTCCGACCCGCTCCTTCTCACACGATGCGCTGGACAACCAACATAAAGTATGGTTAAAGAGGGGGAATTTAACACCGGCAAGCCGGCCGGTAAAAACGGCACGTCAGGAGGGACGGTAAAAACTCCCGGGGAGAAAACCCCGATACCAAACAAAGGTTTCCAATCTGGGAACAAAATTGGCTCCGGTGCCAGCACTTCAAAGACTGGTACTAATACCCCGAGAAACGTTAACATCAATAAAACGATAATACAAACGGAAAAAGAGACAGATGTGAACGCGAATCAGGAAAAGGTGGTAGTACCCCGGGTCCTGGTCGTTAAAAATTTAAGTGGATCATTTGATAAGGAGAATCCTTTTGTTTTACAAAAACTTTTATTTGGCTTGATCGGTAACGTCAAAACAGCGCGAAAGACGAAAGATGGCCTGTTCATCGAAACGGTATCAGCTGCTCAAGCTGAACGGCTATTACAAGCTAGAAAGCTAAGCAGTTATGATATTGAGGTAACTGGTCATAGAACTATGAACTACTCGAAAGGAGTAGTCTTTTGCCGCGATCTCCTGAACTGTACAGTTGAGGAGATTTGCGAAGAATTACGCGATCAAGGCGTCATCGAAGTCCGTCGTATCAAGAAACGTGAAAATGGTGTACTGGTGGACACACCTAATCACATTCTCACCTTCAATACGCCAAATATGAAAGACAAAATTAAAGTAGCGTTCTACTCCCTCAAAGTAAGGTTATATATTCCTGCACCAATGAGGTGTTTTAAATGCCAACGTTTTGGTCATACTTCCAGTAGATGCAAAAACCTTCAGATTTGCATCTGCGGAAAAGAAATGCACGAAGGCAGCAGCTGTGTGGAACCATTACAGTGCGTCAACTGTAAAGGACCACATTCAGCTCGATCCCGCAACTGCCCGGTGTTTAAACAGGAAGCAGCAATTCAGGAATTGAAAACCAGAGAAAATATAACCTACTTTGAGGCGAGAAATAAGGTTGTCGTACGAACTCCTACTCTAGGAGTGTCGTATTCAGCTGCTGCGATGACCGAAAAAATTGCTAAGACAGATACGACGGCAATTGTGAAAGAGCTCCTACCACAATTGGTAACAGCTCTAAAAACTGTCTTTGTTAGCAAAGACAGTTTTATTCAACCCGTGGCGAGGGAACCACGGGTTCCTTCCCGAAGGGAAAACAGTCCGACACCATCCGAGGTGTCGGAGAAACGAATGAGAAGCGAAGAGGAGGAAGGGGGATCTTCCGAGGGAGTCGCCTCGGTTTACTCCGCCTCCTCACAAACCTCTCAACCCCCTAGAAAGAAGAGAGGTAAAGGCTGGCCTCTTGGCAAGCCTCGGAAGCCGAAGGAAGAGGGATAGATCTATTATTATTATTCCATATCTTTATGGATAAAATAATCCAGTGGAATATCAAGGGTTGCGTGTTCCATTACTGTCAATTGAAGATGCTGCTGACGGAATTCAACCCGTTATGTACATGTCTTCAAGAGACGCGCTTCAGACCTGGTCAAGTATATTCACTCAACAACTATTCGATAGTCAGGAGAGATATGGAACCAAACATCAGAGTTCGAGGTGGAGTAGCCATCATTTTAAGGGAGCATGTCAAATACGAGCAAGTCCTAATTGACACGAATCTCCAAGTAGTGGCAATTCGAATGGCATTCCCAGTTGTTCTCACGGTATGTAACATCTACTTACCAGAGGCAGACTGGGATTTGGACGACATATGTCACGTGGTGGAACAACTACCAACGCCGTTCATACTACTTGGAGATTTCAATGCTCACAATGGGCTCTGGGGCTCTGACCACAGAGACCCAAGAGGTCGGATTATAGAGGATCTTCTTCAAGCCCCTGAACTCGTGCTGCTAAATGATGGTTCACCTACCTATTTCAACGCTAGGTCAATGAGTTTCTCCCACATTGATCTGACTATCGCGTCATCCCGACTATCGAGTAGACTCTCCTGGAGAGCATTAGGCGACCTGTACGGGAGTGATCACTTCCCGATAGTGACCACTACAGACAACCCCACCACCAATCAGGTTCGTCAGGGTAAGTGGCTCTTACACAGAGCGAACTGGCCAGAGTTTGAAGCCGTTTTAGAAACACCTGACCCCAATGATAATATTCAAAAAGAAATAATAGATCTATCCAACAACTTATTGAAAGCAGCACAGGGGTCCATTCCTTCCACCAAACCAGGTATCTATAAACGTAGAATACCCTGGTGGAATGCAGAGGTACAACTCGCAGTACGAATAGAAAAAGCTGCTTTTAATAAGTTTAAAAGGCATCCAACAGAGGCTAACTTAATAGCCTTTAAAAGAGCCAGAGCGGCAGCTCGTAAAAAGATACTAGAAAGCAAGCGAGATTCATGGAACGCATATGTCTCTGGCATTTCGTCAGAGACAACTGCCCAATAGTGTTGGACACGAGTGAGACGCATCTCGGGTAGAGGTTATTCACTACCGTTATCTTATCTGAAAGTGAATGAAGAGAGTATTACTACTGACGCGAATATTATTGCAGAGCTAGTTGCAGATCAGTTTGAGACAACTAGCAGTTCGCAAAATTATGAACAAGGCTTTCTGTCGACAAAGGCCGAAAGGGAATTACCGTTAGACTTCGAGAAATATTTTCCCGAAGTCTATAATGACCCTTTTACGCCGGCAGAACTAACCTCTGCAATTGCTAATGCGACCTCTTCATCCCCAGGGCACGATAACATTTCCAACGAGATGCTGAAACACCTGACTCCTTCGTTTAGAACCTCCTTGCTTTCGGTATTTAATAAGTTATGGCTCGAGGGAAACTACCCTACCGTTTGGAAGGAAGCACTTATTGTGCCGATTCCAAAGATAGGGAAAGACCCGCTTCTGGCTTCAAGTTATAGGCCTATCAGCCTTACATCGTGTCTAGGGAAACTTTTGGAACGGATGGTTAATAACCGGTTGGTTTGGTGTCTCGAAACCCGCGGTCTACTAAACGAGCACCAAGCCGGTTTCCGGAAATACCGGTCCACAATCGACCAACTAGTGTACCTAGAGCACGAAATACACAGGGCTTTTAAGAACCGCGAGCATTTGGTTGCAGTCTTTTTCGATCTCGAAAAAGCATACGACATGACGTGGCGATATCAAATCCTACAAAAGTTGCATGCATGGGGATTTACGGGTAATCTACCCCAATTTATAAGTGCGTTCCTTCGGGATCGAACATTCAGGGTTAGAATTGGTACCGTTCTATCCTCCAGTAGGATACTGGAGAACGGGGTACCACAGGGCTCTACCCTGAGCGTCACTCTCTTCATTATTGCGGTCAACGATCTTATATCCGGTCTCAGCAACGCTGTAGGTATTTGCATGTACGTTGATGATCTTACCGTTTTCTGCCGTGCAAAGAAAATGGGAGACATCAACCATACATTGCAGGAAGCAATAAATCAGATTGACCAAAATGCTACTGGTACCGGATTTAAGTTTTCCGCTTCGAAGACACAATGCATGCACTTTTGCAGGCTTAATCGTCCACATTATGGGCCCATGTTGTATTTGAGAAACGAAACTATTAGGTGTAGGGACAGGGTTAGATTCCTTGGGCTCATTTTTGACCCGAGGCTAACCTGGAAACCTTACCTGACAGAACTGAAAATCAAATGTTCGCAATCCTTGAACTGTCTCAAAGTCCTTGCCGGTACTAAGTGGGGCGCAGAGCCTCAGACACTGCTTAGAGTGTACCAGGCCTTAATACTCTCCAAGATCGACTATGGTTGTATTGTTTATGCATCTGCTGCTAGATCTACCTTGAGGTTGCTAGATCCCATCCACCATGCCGGCATCCGATACTGCATCGGTGCCTTCCCTTCCACGCCAACAGAAAGTCTCTGTTGTGAATCCGGACTAACACCTCTAGGAATTAGACGAAAAAAGCTCATACTTGCATATATATGTAAAATGTGGGCGCAGTACAACCATAGAAACTATAAGATCCTTTTTAACGAAGAGTTCAGATCGCAGACTTTATCGAAGCCATTGTGTGTCCGATCAAGAGAACTTCTGAGTGAAATAGAGTACTCTCTACCGCAGGTAATGCCAATCGGGTTTATTGAATACCCTCCATGGCTTATCCCCCCAGCTGAAGTCATATTGGATCTTCTCCAGTATGACAAACAGTCTCTACCACCCGTGTTCATCACTCAGAAATTTCTCGAACTAGTTAATGTTTACTCGGAAGCGAAGATAATCTTTACAGATGGGTCCAAAACTAACCAAGGCACTGGCTCGGCAGTTGTTATTAACAATATTGCGCACTCCTGGTCGCTGCATTGTGATGCATCGGTATACACTACCGAGGCTTACGCGTTGTGGCAAGCGTTACTCTACTGTGATCTTGAACGCGATAAGCTACAGTTTCTAATCGCTAGTGATTCCCTCAGTGTGTTGAGCGCCATTACCGACCATTCCACAACGGATCCTATCATTCAGATGATCTTATCATAGATAAAACATCTGTCTGACATAGGAAAACATGTCAGGTTTCTGTGGATTCCAAGTCACGTTGGAATAAGAGGGAATGACCTAGCGGATGAAGCGGCTCGTAGTGCCGCCGAAGGAGACACAGTAGATGTACAGGCCATTAAGTATACCGATGCTAGAAATGCAGCGTACAAAAAGTTGTACGTCTTATGGTAACAAGACTGGGATAGGGTGGATAATCACCTACGCCGAGTCAAACCTTTGGTAGGACATACTCTGCTACCCCTTGATCTGTCCAGACAAGACCAGGTGAAAGTCCACCGGTTGCGACTAGGCCACACTGGCCTTACACATCGGTACAGACTCACTCGTGAAGCTCAGCCTTCCTGTGAAGATTGTCATGTCCCTGTGACTGTACCGCATGTTCTTGTTGCGTGCCCCTCCTTAAGACCGGTGAGACAGTTCTTCCACTTGGGTGACAATATCGAAGATATGTTGACAGATCATGGGAAGATTAAGGAAGTAATTAACTTCCTTAAAGCCTGCGATCTGTACTGTAAGATATGAGCAAGGACTTTGAGACGTTCCTTATTGAGTTATTTATTCTTTTAACTGTGTCCGTTAGTATGTGTTATTTATTTCTGTCTATGTGCAAATACCTTTTAATACATGACATTGCCGACGGGCATTAAACGTATCGTGATATCGTCTGTGATATATATTTTAAAGTGTTTGTGTATGTATACTATCACAAAGTTTTAAAGTGTCCAATAATAAGTTAATAATATTTGAAGTACAGGCTAATGACCTTAGCAGTCGATGCCTCAACCGGAAAAAAAAATTATTATTATTATTATTATTATTAATATTATTATTATTATTATTATTATTATATTCCCTCCCGCGGGCCCACCTCGTCGTGGTGGGAGGGCTGAGTAGCCTTTGTTGCTAGCAAAGGTGAAACTAACGGGTCCTGACCTCTGTGTCACTCTTTTTTTTACCGGGCGATTAGTAGGTGATCGTCCGTGCACAGGTTTCTTCATACCTACCTGCATGTTGACCGTGTGCGGCGACCCGTGTCGGTGGAGGATGGGATCCTGGTAGTTGAGGAAGCCCCAACACACTACTTTGGCCCAGAATTCACCTAAACGGGAGGTTGCAGGCTAACCCACCTGTGGCCAATCGGTTCCCATCCCATTGCGAGGCTGGGGGGTGAGTAGTTTTGGGGATGTGGCGGGATCACTGGAAAACGGGCGTGCACGAGGACTTAGCGGCCCCATCGTGATCTCTCCCGTGGACTGGCCCTGCTGCCCTCCGGGACTGCTATAGTCTTTAGAAAGCCCTGGCACTTTACCGGTTCGCGGTATTAGTGTCCCATTTGAGACTCCATGGAGGGTGGGTATACCAAAGACCGAACGTTCATTTCGCATGAGCATGAAAATTTTTAAGCCGCTTTCTGGTTCGCCGACCTCTAAAAACGGTGCGTTTGGAGCTGCGTCAAAAACTCCCGGGGAGGAAACCCCGTCAAAAAACACATCTTTTTGTGCGGGGGCGTCAGGCAACCCAACTATTGATATGAACCAAGAAAAGGAGGTAGTACCCCGGTTCTTGGTCTTACAAAGGACTGATGGTAATTTTGAAAAAGTTAGCCCTTTTCTCCTTCAAAAATTATTGTTTGTATCAATTGGAGATTTAAAAACTATTAAAAAGATTAGAGACGGTTTGCTTGTGGAAACTGTTTCGGCTCCACAAGCAAAAAAATTACTAAATTTAACAAAAATGGGAGATATGGGGATAAAAGTGTTCCCTCACAAAACACTTAATATTTGCAGAGGTGTCGTTTATTGGAAAGACCTCTTGAATTGTACAGTGGAGGAGATATGCTGCGAATTACGGCAACAGGGTGTTATTGAAGTACGGCGTATTAAGTCTAAATTGAATGGTGAATTCAAATACACGCCAAATCACGTATTGACTTTCAATACCCCGAAACTGCCAGTGAAGTTAAAAGTCGCATATATGTCCCTCCCTGTACGCATGTACGTACCTGCACCCATGCGCTGTTTTCAGTGTCAAAAGTTCGGACACACAGCTGTACGGTGCAAAAGTCCACAAATGTGCATTTGTGGCAAGGCCTTGCATGAAGGAACCCAATGCATAGAGCCTTTAAAGTGCATTAATTGTGAAGGTGACCACTCTCCCAGATCCAGAAATTGTCCGGTTTATAAACAAGAGGTAGCAATACAAGAAGTTAAGACAAAGGAAAATATTTCTTATTTTGAAGCAAGGAAGAAGGTTGTTATATTTACACCGGCCGGTATTTCTTATGCTAATAAAGCATCAACATCAGCAACACCGGATACTACTACTTTTGCTAAAGAAATAATTCCACATCTTGTCCAGGTCTTAAAAAATACCTTTGTTACAAAAGAAACTTTTATTACGAAACAAAATTCACCTCTTGTCCTTTGCAACTCTATTCCAACTCCGTCTAGAAGTCTAACACCGGAGAAGGAAATATTAAATGCTTCTTCTTCTCCTCTTGCGTCTATTTCTTCTGGCCCTTCTCCGATTTTTCCTACTAAGGAAAAGAAAAGGGCAAGCACTATTGTTTCTTCTTTCGATGAAGATCTTTCTCTTTGCTCTGCAATTTCGCAACAGCAAAAGAAAAAGAAGGGTTGGCCTCTGGGCAAACCAAGGAAACCTGTCTAGTTGTTCTACATTACATTATAAGTCATGAATAATATTATTCAGTGGAATATAAGGGGATGCGTCTTTCATTATTGCGACTTGAAGATGCTACTATCAGAATTTAATCCGATATGTACGTGTCTTCAGGAAACGCACTTTACACCAGGTCAGACTTACTCATTGAAACATTACAGTATAGTTAGGTTCGATTCTCCGCCTCATATCCGGGTTAATGGAGGTGTGGCCATCATCATAAGACAAGATGCGAGTTTCAAGCAGGTAAATCTCAACACTAATCTTCAGGCCGTTGCTGTTCGATTGTCAGCTCCATTTAATGTTACTATCTGTAACATATACTTACCCGACGGCAACTGGGATTTGGCTGACATTCAAGGCATTATTCAGCAACTTCCTACTCCCTTTGTTCTTCTGGGAGACTTCAATGCCCACCATTTTATGTGGGGATCTGGGCATATTGATCCAAGGGGAAAAATTGTGGAGAACCTGCTGGATGATCCAAATCTTGTTCTTATGAATGATGGTTCTCCAACATATTTCAATGCTCGCTCAGGGTCCTTTTCTTGTATCGACCTAACTATACTGTCTTCATCGTTATCCACTCGCTTCTCTTGGCGGGCACTTGATGATTTGCATGGGAGTGATCACTTTCCTATAGTGATTACTACAGACACTCCCGTGTATGAAAAAGTGTTTGCTCCAAGTTGGATTTTGAGTAAAGCCGACTGGGCATGTTTTAAGGCATCTCTTAATGTTCCACCCATGACTAATAACAACAATGTCAATGTAGAAGAACTGACAGAAAACATTTTCTTAGCAGCAGAAACTGCAATCCCTCAGAGCAAGTCAAAAGCTCGAAAAAGATCGGTTCCCTGGGGGAACCGAGATATCCAGGTTTTGGTCCGGGATAAAAAAATGGCTTTCAATCGCTTCAAACTGATTCCCACTCAGGAGAACCTTATTCTTTTCAAAAAAGCCAGAGCATTGGCACGTCGCTGTATATTGGATAGTAAGCGAAAATCTTGGGACGAATATGTTTCTGGCATTTCGTCCAGTACCACAACACAAGAGTGTTGGTCAAGGGTTAAACGTATCGCTGGGCATGGTAATTCTATAGGCATAACGTGCTTAAAGCTGGATGATGGGACATTTACACATGATCCATCTACCATTGCGGAAATGATGGCTGACCAGTTCCAAAGTACTAGCAGCTCTTCTAATTATGAGCCTGAGTTTCAAAACTCAAAGGCGGATAAAGAAGTTCCGCTAGATTTCAGCACTGCTGAAACCTTTCATTATAATGCTGCATTTGTACTTATGGAACTGGAATACGCTCTCAGTCAATCAAAGTCGTCATCTCCAGGTTTAGATAGAATTACTAACGACATGATAAAAAATTTAACCCTTGAATTCAAACTACACTTACTTTCCGTATACAATATGCTCTGGCAAGAAGGTTCATATCCTAAGAAGTGGAAAGAAGCCATTGTTGTTCCTGTTCCTAAAGTCGGAAAAGATCTATCGATACCGTCAAATCATAGGCCGATCAGTTTAACGTCTTGCATCGAAAAGATTTTCGAGAGAATGATTAACAATCGTCTCATGTGGTTTCTGGAATCCAATCATCTTTTGTCAGACCACCAGGCCGGGTTTCGCAAATTCAGATCCACTGTTGATCATTTGGCATATCTAGAAGATGCAATTCTCACTGCTTTCAATAAAAAAGAACACTTGGTTGCAGTGTTCTTTGATCTGGAGAAGGCCTATGATATGACGTGGCGGTATCACATTCTTAAGAAGCTGCATGTCTGGGGTTTTCGTGGTAATTTGCCGCAACTTATTTCTTCTTTTTTGGCAGAACGCAAATTTAGGGTTCGGGTCGGTACATATCTATCATCCTCTAGGATATTAGAGAATGGAGTACCCCAAGGCTCTGTTTTAAGCGTCACTCTTTTTGCCATTGCGCTAAATGAGCTTGTGTCCTTTGTCAGCTCTGTAGGTATGTGTCTGTACGTTGATGATCTCACTATTTTCTGTTCCGGCAAGAAGATGGGAGACATCAACAGAACATTGCAATCAGCAATCAACAACATCACACAAAGGGCTGACAAAATTGGATTTAAGTTTTCCCGCGAGAAAACCCAGTGCATGCACTTCTGCCGCCTAAACCGACCACACTATGGACCACTCCTTTTTTTGAGGGATAACATAATTAAAATCGTCAGCAGCGTCAGATTCCTAGGACTAATCTTTGATCCAAGACTAACTTGGAAATTACATGTTGAAGAGCTAAGGACGGTTTGTCTTAGAGCTCTCAACATTGTAAAAATGTTGGCGGGTACTAAATGGGGAGCGGAGCCAAAAACACTTACACGGGTGTATCAATCTCTGGTTTTATCCAAGATTGACTACGGGTGTGTCGTGTATGCCTCAGCAAAACAAACAACCCTAAATAGACTAGAGCCAATCCACAACCAGGCTCTACGTTACACTCTTGGTGCTTTTCCAAGTACCCCCACATTAAATTTATATTCAGAGTCAGGGCTGACGCCGCTTGACGTAAGACGGAAAAAGTTTCTGCTGCTTTACATTTCCAAAATCAAGTCCTTACCGCAACACAAGAACTTCATTATACTTTTTCGAAGTGAAAATTGGTGCAGTCAACGACAAATTCAAACCCGACCAGCAGGTATCCGTGCGAAAGAGCTTCTAGAACAAATAAACTTTAACCTGCCATTATCGATTCCTGTAGGGGAATCTGAAGTACCACCGTGGTTAGTTCCATTAGCTAGGACTAACTACGAACTATCAAGGTACGATAAATCCAACAGTCCTGCGATAATGATTCAGTCAAAGTTTCTAGAGGTTCTGCACGGATACAAAAACACTATGGTGATCTACACAGATGGTTCTAAGACCCACCATGGTACTGGTTGCGCAATTGCTGTCGAAAACACACAGCACTCATGGTCAATGCCTCTAATAACTTCCATTTACACAGCAGAGTCCTATGCTATCTGGCAAGCTCTACGCTACTGCGAGTTCGTCCGAACTTCTAGGAAGTTCCTCGTAGTTAGCGATTCATTGAGCGTCCTCCAAGCCATCTCAATCCCTTTTACCACTGACCCAATTATACAGAATATTCTATCTCTCATGAAACATCTTCATGAAATAGGGAAGGATATTTCTTTTCTTTGGGTGCCCAGTCACGTAGGGATTAGGGGTAACGAGATGGCTGATGAGGCAGCACGTTCTGCCGCTGATAGTGACTCTGTTGATGTGTTAATGTTCAAATCTTCAGACTTAGGTCTTCATCTGAAGAAAGAGGTATTGGCTATTTGGCAGCGCACATGGGATGGGGTACAGAACCATCTTAAAACCATTAAGCCGTCGGTTGCACCATTTTTCATGCCAAGTGATCTTACCAGAAGAGATCAAGTCAAGATCCACCGCCTGAGACTGGGTCATACAAGTCTGACACATGGGTACCGTTAAAGTCGGGATGATGCCCCTATGTGCAACACATGTGATACTGCTCTGACAGTTCAACACATTCTTGTTGCGTGTACAAAGTATGATCCACTCAGGCGGCTATATCAAATGGATCAAGACCTTTCTTTGATTCTATCAGACTCTGGTAAGATTCGCAATGTTCTGAAGTTTTTGCGTGCGGTGAATATTTACGACAAATTATAGACCTTCAAATTTTAAAAAATTCTGCACTTGATTTCTTCTTTAAAAGTTTACTGTATGTATATGACTTTTCTTGTTTTTTGTACTTTTATTCATTATAGTTATATTAATATATTTTATACATGATACTTCACATTATATTTCGTATTTGCATTCATATATATTTATTTGAAAGGATGTTATTTTCAGATTGAATAAAAATCAAACGGGCTAATAACCTTAGCAGTTGATGCCCTATTCGAGTTAAAAAATTATTATTACTATTATTATTATTACTATTATTATTATTATTACTATTACTATTATTATTATTATTATTATTATTATTATTACTATTTGTTCGGACCGCTTGCGACATCTAACAATTGGTTTCAATAACAAGCGTATTACGCATCTTCTATGCGCCACTATTCGTCATATCCGGTTTATGCGGCAGCTTCACTGTCAAATAAGCACGTTTTTTCATTCGTTTTTGATCTCTAGTAGTGAGCACACACGTTTATTATCGCATTCTAATTTATTCTTTCGCACAATAATTCTTAATTATTGTTACTAATACCGCTTTATATATATTTATATTAACGCTAAAGTGTATTTCAAGTGCATTTTATTTATTTACGCTACGCTTGTGTATTTAATTTCTAGCGCATTACGCATGTGGTTTTTTCACCATTTTACCTACATATATTTTATATATACCTTCTTTTCAGCATATATATTTAGCCTTTACAGCACGTACATTTATTCTCTACGCATCTCGATTTATTTAACATCGAACAAATATCATTTGCACATTTGACTGGACTTTGGAACTGCATTGCACATTCTGCACAATATTACACACTGCAAGTACACGCACATTCTGTACACGAATAGCAGGTATTCTTTACACAGTTTTATACATCTAAAACACAGTAAGTACTTCTTTTTCATACATTATAGAATACAGTTTTACACGTGCAGTATTCATTAACTTTGTTCTATAGTAGAAATTACTCTACTTTATATTCATTTTATTTATCAATTACATTTCAATATAATCTGTAATCTCTGTATACAGTTTACGTATGTACTATATTTTTGAGTTGTTTCTTAAGACTGTTAGTTCAGTTAGTGTAATTGCATTTGACACACATTTGTATTTTTATTCATTTATCTTATATTTTACAAGCGCTTATATTATTTCTATTTATTTATTGATAATTTAGCATCATTTTGTGATACAATTCACAAGGTTTTTTATTTGTCTTGGTCGCTACATTTGTACATGTAGTTTTGAACTCAAATTCAACTATTTTGGTATTTAATAATTCTCACTTCTGTTTAAACTTTATTTGTTTATTTTCGGGTTAAGTTTAAGGTATTAGGTGCACATATTATCGTAGATTTTTCAGTTATTTCTGGGACTTTGTTATTTATTCTTTGGTTAGTTTCTAGTTATATTTTTTCTGTATTTAATTTACAAATAGCATAGCAGTCAACACAGCTGATACGCATACATTTGTTTGTTTGCTGCTTCTTTTCTGTGCTGTTGTTAGGAATAAGAGTTTGTTAGCTTCGCTATCCTAAACAACATTTGTGTGGGCCTTTGATTTATTATCCTATCTCTCCAAAAGAGCTACTGTCTTGTGTAAGTCCTGCATATCGCTCGTGCAGGTGAAAAGTGTCTATCCTTGTCCAATCCTCCTCGTACTCACTTTCTGTTCGCTTTGGATTCATAGTCACACTGACAAACATTTCACAGTTACATTTCAGACATTTTCAGTTTCGCACACGCTTACATACATTACGAGTTCACCGTTCACTGTAGACCGCCGCATCGCCGCAACGCAACTGTCCAAATCAACCGACACGTCAATGAACCAGCGCATATTCCACAGTCCCATACCATCTGTAATAGGCGCATCAACGGTCAACGCCAACATCTATTGGGGATTAGGGCTCTCACGCATCACTGGTCCTTCGAGTTATTTTTTGAGAGTCAAACTCAATTAGACCCCAGTTTTTATTTTGACCTGTGTCTAAACATTTGGTCCTTCGAGCCGGATAGGGTGGTGTGCCCCGTCGTGTCGTTTTGGTCAGTTATTTTTTGAATAAGGCTGTGTGCCCTGTCTTGTTATTTGCTTTTAATTAATTACATAATTTATATTCTATTATCTAACCGCTATCATGGATGGACTATTAACAGCTACTATCCGTTGCAAATTTGCTTTGCGTTTCATTGAAACTTTGGAGTCTCTCATGGCTCAAGCTGAAAAGGATCCACAGAAATTAGGTGAAGCTCGCGTTCAATTTGAAATGCTACCTGAACGCATTCATGATTTTGAGTCAAATCATATTATTATCATGACTGATCCAAGTAACGTTAATAAAGTAGAAGAATTATATATAGAGCATGACGATTTCTTCGCCGCTATACGCAAAATTAAATTGCAATTTGAGAACCCTCCATTCTGTGCAACTGAATCTAAAACTGATGCTTTAAATACAGCATTTGTATCGCAAACCTCTCAATCCTCGCAGTCTCATATGTTCGCTAGACTTCCTAAGTTAGACTTACCACATTTTTCTGGTGACATTGCAAATTGGAATTCATTTTTTGATCTTTTTAACAGTTCTGTTCACGAAAATGAAAGTTTAAAACCTGTTCAAAAATTCCAATATCTTAAATCTATTCTTAATGGAGAACCTTTATCCTTGATAAAGAATTTAAATTTAACCGATGAAAATTACGCTATCTCTCTTAAGCTACTGCAGGATCGCTACGCTCACAAGAGGTTAATCTCCTCTCATCATATTCAAACTTTGATTGACTTACCTAAACTTATTCCAATGACTCATGCTAATACCACCAAGTTCGTTGCTTCGATTACTGAACACACGGAAGCCCTTAAAGCTAATCATGAACCAGTGGATAATTGGGACTGTCTTTTAACTTTTATTTTACTAAACAAACTGGACGTGCAAACCAGAAATGCTTTTGAGCGCACCCTATCTAAAGATAACTTACCTAAGCTCACTGAGTTAAAAGATTTTCTTAATAAGTTCATTCAATCACAGCAGTGGCAAAGTATTCACAAGCCTCGCCATTCCTCAAATAATACTGAACGCAAATCAGATCATTATGCTCACAAGCAACTTAAAACTTGCTCATTTATTTCTACCAATAATACATACAGTTGTATCGCCTGTTCCAAACCGCACGCTTTATTTAAATGCTTTGTCTTCCAAAAAATGGAGCCTACTAAACGATATGATCTAGTACGTGACAAGAATTGCTGTAGAAACTGTTTGTCACCTCTGCATACTACGCTTAAATGTAAATCAAAGACTAATTGTCGCACTTGCAACAAACGTCATCATACCCTTCTACATTTTAATAACAAGTCATCAGAAGCTGAACGCAGCGATGAACAAAAGTCGAATAACACAATTGACTCTAATGTCGAAAAACAATCTACGTCTCTATTATCACACGTCGCTTCTTCCTCGGTGGTTATCCTGGGCACAGCTGTTGTTCGCATTAAGGATTCTCTCGGTTCCTGGCACTCAATTCGTGCACTCTTAGACAGTGGAAGTGAATCATCATACATCACTGAAGAATGTGCTCGTAATTTAAGATTATCCAGTCGACCAGCTGACATTTGCATATCAGGCTTCGGGAATACTACCGCTAAGAATATCGTAAAAGGTACCACAACTCTTCAAATGCGCTCTACTTATTTTGATTTCCCTATCTACACAATATCCGCAATAATTGTTTCACAAATTATACAGAGCTTACCTAAAACGCAGCTATCTTCGACTTTGCTTCAGGAAGTACAAAATCTTCAGTTGGCAGATCCTGATTTCATTACTCCTTCATCTATTGATCTCTTGATTGGCGCTGATCTCTACTTTGATTTACTAACAGGCAATAAGAACAAAATTTCTAACGGTCCATTCACTATAGAAACAACTCTAGGTTGGATTGTTTCTGGACCAATCCCGACTGTCTCCACCTTACCAGTTACTACACTAACAACGATTCAAAATCCAATTGCCACTATTCTGTCAAAATTTTGGGAACTCGAAGATATCCCAAAACAATCTGCTATATCTGAGGAAGACCGCCTCGCTGAAGATATTTTTGTTGCGCAGCACAAAAGACTAGAGTCTGGGCGTTATATGGTTCCTCTCTTACTTAAACAACATCCTCTTGAATTAGGAAACTCTTATGTTAACGCTCTTAGATGTTATAACGTTTTACAACGCCGCTTGTCATCTGATGACAAACTAAATATCGAGTACCACAAATTTATGACTGATTATTTAAAACAAAATCACATGTCTCGTATACCTTCAGATCATAACCAGTCAAATGAAGGATTTTATCTACCGCATCATGGTGTCTTACGTCAATCTAACTCTACAACTAAACTTAGAGTTGTCTTTAATGGTTCTAAAAGAACTTCGTGGAATAAATCGCTGAATGAATACCTACTACCTGGTCCAGCTTTGCAAGTAGATCTTACAACAATCATTCACAAATCACGTTTCCATAAAATAATTTTTACTGCTGATATTAGACAAATGTACCGGCAAATACTCATTTGTGAAGAACACCGTATATACCAAAAAATATTATGGAGTCCTTCGTCATCTACTCCACCTCAATCATACGCTCTCAACACTGTGACATATGGTACAACGTGTGCTCCTTTCCTAGCTATCAGAACACTGCATCAATTAGCCAACGACGAATTGTCAAATTTTCCACGCGCAGCAGAAGTTTTGAAATCTGATACTTATGTTGACGATATTATAAGTGGAGCAAATTCTCCATCTGAAGCTCTTAATTTGCAGCAAGAACTTATTCAACTGCTCAGTACTGCTGGTCTTGAACTACGAAAATGGACAAGTAATCATCCGAAGTTACTACAAAACATACCTGAAGAACATCGAGAATTCTCGTTCCTCAACGAATCTCAACATAATGAATCGATTAAAATTCTTGGTCTTTCTTGGAGTCCTATCTCAGACCAGTTTTCATATAAAATAAATTTGCCAACACGCTGTGACCAAACGCTCTATCTTATCTGATATCGCCAAGATTTTTGATCCCATTGGTTGGTTATCCCCTATAATCATGACTGCTAAATGTCTTATGCAAGAACTTTGGATATCAGGCACTGATTGGGACACCCCTGTACCTGATCATCTCGTAATAAAATGGAACTGTTTCAAATCGCAGTTAGCTTCTCTAGCCACGTTAAACATACCACGTTATATAAACATCACTCAAGGCACATTAAGTTTGATTGGTTTTTGTGACGCATCTCAGTCAGGTTACGCCGCTGTCGTTTATATAAATATCGAAGACCCATTGGGGCAGTCTGGCACAACGGTCCTTATTGCGGCCAAAACTAAAGTTGCTCCCCTCAAACGCATATCTCTTCCCCGCCTTGAACTCTGTGCAGCATTGCTACTTTCTCGTCTTATGGCACATTTGCTAGAAACATTAAAACTATCTTTCTGTCATATTCTCGCTTGGCCAGACTCTACCATCGCTCTTTCATGGATTCGAGCTCCGCCTTACAAATGGAAGACTTTTGTAAGTAATAGAGTTGCTGAAATTCAGCAAAACATTTCGGCTTCTCATTGGCATCATGTTGTCTCACAGGATAATCCGGCTGATTGCGCTTCTCGTGGCATCTCTGTTGAAGAATTGTTATCACACACTTTATGGTGGGAAGGTCCTCTCTGGCTTAAAAGGCCTCACAACTCATGGCCTTTATCTAAAAAACATGATGAGACAACACTAGATCCACTAGTGATGCATGAAGCCAAGATATCTCTACCAGTTAATATTGAGCCCAAGAATTTAATCCTACAACGATATTCTGATTTAAATCGCCTATTACGAACCACGGCATTATGCATTCGTTTTTTCAAACGCACAAAACTTAAAGAGCATTACTCTGAGTTGTCACTCTCAGCTGCCGAACTCAATGACGCTTTATTACGATGGGTGAAAATAGTACAATATGACACATTCGCTGACGAGATATGTAAACTCGATAATAAGAAATCATGTTCTAAACTGATTCAAAACCTCGCTCCCTTCTTGGATGAAGGAGGTTTTTTACGAGTTGGAGGAAGACTCTGTCACTCAACCTTGAGTTTCGCGCAAAGACATCCTTTGCTTTTACCATCCAAGCATCAATTTACTGATCTCTTAATTGATTATTACCATAAGAAATATCTCCATCCCTCGCCCAGAACTTTGCAAACGATATTGAATAAACGATTTTGGATTATAGGTGCTCGTCGTATTATTCGTAGCTACACTTTGAAATGCTTAAAATGTTTTCGGTGCCATCCTATAACAACTAATCCTTTCATGGGAAACTTACCCGCTTTCCGAGTTCAACAACTAAAGCCCTTTGATGTTGTGGGCATCGACTACGGGGGTCCTTTTTATGTTACTCCGTACAAAAAACGAGGAGTTCAGGCAACTAAGTTCTATTTATGTCTTTTTGTTTGTTTTTCTACAAAGGCAGTACACCTAGAAACATCATCTGATCTCACAACCGAAGCATTTATACTGGCCTTACGTCGCTTTCTAGCTAGACGAGGTAGATGTTCCCATATTTATAGCGACTCTGGTACTAACTTTGTTGGTACTAAAAGCTATTTCACGGATTTACAAAAGTTTGTATCTTCGCCGCAATACAACAATAATCTAGCTAATAAACTCGCATCTGATGGTATTCAATGGCACTTCAATCCACCCTCAGCTCCTCACTTTGGCGGACTCTGGGAAGCTGGTATCAAATCGGTGAAATTTCTTCTTTCCCGTGTTGTAGGCTCACAAATCTTAACTATTGAAGAATTTAACACGCTTCTCTGCCAAATTGAATCCGTTCTAAATTCAAGACCTCTGTGTCCGCTCTCTTCAGATCCGAATGACATGTGCGCTTTAACACCCAATCATTTCCTTATGCAAGAAGCAGCTGTTTGTCTACCAGATCGAAACTATCTCGATCTATCTCAAAGTCATCTCCACAGATGGCAATTAATTCAAAGGATGCTCCAAGACTTTTGGAAAAGATGGCAGTCGGAATACCTCAACACACTACAACAACGAACAAAATGGACGAAAACTACAACAAATTTAAAACCAGATCAGCTGGTACTCATAAAAAATGATACACTGCCACCTCTTCAATGGAAGCTGGGCCGAATCCTTCATGTTCACCCAGGAAATGATAATGTCGTTCGAGTAGTACAAGTGAAGACTTCAACTGGTATCTTGACTAGGCCAGTAGTTAAACTCTGTCCTCTCCCAGAATAATACTTTTAATCCTTAAAAACTTCGTTTTTGGCCGGGCGGCATGTTCGGACCGCTTGCGACATCTAACAATTGGTTTCAATAACAAGCGTATTACGCATCTTCTATGCGCCACTATTCGTCATATCCGGTTTATGCGGCAGCTTCACTGTCAAATAAGCACGTTTTTTCATTCGTTTTTGATCTCTAGTAGTGAGCACACACGTTTATTATCGCATTCTAATTTATTCTTTCGCACAATAATTCTTAATTATTGTTACTAGTACCGCTTTATATATATTTATATTAACGCTAAAGTGTATTTCAAGTGCATTTTATTTATTTACGCTACGCTTGTGTATTTAATTTCTAGCGCATTACGCATGTGGTTTTTTCACCATTTTACCTACATATATTTTATATATACCTACTTTTCAGCATATATATTTAGCCTTTACAGCACGTACATTTATTCTCTACGCATCTCGATTTATTTAACATCGAACAAATATCATTTGCACATTTGACTGGACTTTGGAACTGCATTGCACATTCTGCACAATATTACACACTGCAAGTACACGCACATTCTGTACACGAATAGCAGGTATTCTTTACACAGTTTTATACATCTAAAACACAGTAAGTACTTCTTTTTCATACATTATAGAATACAGTTTTACACGTGCAGTATTCATTAACTTTGTTCTATAGTAGAAATTACTCTACTTTATATTCATTTTATTTATCAATTACATTTCAATATAATCTGTAATCTCTGTATACAGTTTACGTATGTACTATATTTTTGAGTTGTTTCTTAAGACTGTTAGTTCAGTTAGTGTAATTGCATTTGACACACATTTGTATTTTTATTCATTTATCTTATATTTTACAAGCGCTTATATTATTTCTATTTATTTATTGATAATTTAGCATCATTTTGTGATACAATTCACAAGGTTTTTTATTTGTCTTGGTCGCTACATTTGTACATGTAGTTTTGAACTCAAATTCAACTATTTTGGTATTTAATAATTCTCACTTCTGTTTAAACTTTATTTGTTTATTTTCGGGTTAAGTTTAAGGTATTAGGTGCACATATTATCGTAGATTTTTCAGTTATTTCTGGGACTTTGTTATTTATTCTTTGGTTAGTTTCTAGTTATATTTTTTCTGTATTTAATTTACAAATAGCATAGCAGTCAACACAGCTGATACGCATACATTTGTTTGTTTGCTGCTTCTTTTCTGTGCTGTTGTTAGGAATAAGAGTTTGTTAGCTTCGCTATCCTAAACAACATTTGTGTGGGCCTTTGATTTATTATCCTATCTCTCCAAAAGAGCTACTGTCTTGTGTAAGTCCTGCATATCGCTCGTGCAGGTGAAAAGTGTCTATCCTTGTCCAATCCTCCTCGTACTCACTTTCTGTTCGCTTTGGATTCATAGTCACACTGACAAACATTTCACAGTTACATTTCAGACATTTTCAGTTTCGCACACGCTTACATACATTACGAGTTCACCGTTCACTGTAGACCGCCGCATCGCCGCAACGCAACTGTCCAAATCAACCGACACGTCAATGAACCAGCGCATATTCCACAGTCCCATACCATCTGTAATAGGCGCATCAACGGTCAACGCCAACATCTATTGGGGATTAGGGCTCTCACGCATCACTGGTCCTTCGAGTTATTTTTTGAGAGTCAAACTCAATTAGACCCCAGTTTTTATTTTGACCTGTGTCTAAACACTATTATTATTATTATTATTATTATTATTATTACTATAATTATTACTATAATTATTATTATTATTATTATTATTATTATTATTATTATTGTTATTATTGTTATTATTGTTATTATTGTTATTATTGTTATTGTTGTTATTGTTGTTATTGTTGTTATTGTTGTTATTGTTGTTATTGTTGTTATTGTTGTTATTGTTGTTATTGTTGTTATTGTTGTTATTGTTATTATTGTTATTATTGTTATTATTGTTATTATTGTTATTATTGTTATTATTGTTATTATTGTTATTATTGTTATTATTCGAGAGAATGATTAACAATCGTCTCATGTGGTTTCTGGAATCCAATCATCTTTTGTCAGACCACCAGGCCGGGTTTCGCAAATTCAGATCCACTGTTGATCATTTGGCATATCTAGAAGATGCAATTCTCACCGCTTTCAATAAAAAAGAACACTTGGTTGCAGTGTTCTTTGATCTGGAGAAGGCCTATGATATGACGTGGCGGTATCACATTCTTAAGAAGCTGCATGTCTGCGGTTTTCGTGGTAATTTACTGCAACTTATTTCTTCTTTTTTGGCAGAACGCAAATTTAGGGTTCGGGTCGGTACATATCTATCATCCTCTAGGATATTAGAGAATGGAGTACCCCAAGGCTCTGTTTTAAGCGTCACTCTTTTTGCCATTGCGGTAAATGAGATTGTGTCCTTTGTCAGCTCTGTAGGCATGTGTCTGTACGTTGATGATCTCACTATTTTCTGTTCTGGCAAGAAGATGGGAGACATCAACAGAACATTACAATCAGCAATCAACAACATCACACGAAGGGCTAACAAAATTGTATTTAAGTTTTCCCGCGAGACAACCCAGTGCATGCACTTCTGCCGCCTAAACCGACCACACTATGGACCACTCCTTTTTTTGAGGGATAACATAATTAAAATCGTCAGCAGCGTCAGATTCCTAGGACTAATCTTTGATCCAAGACTAACTTGGAAATTACATGTTGAAGAGCTAAGGACGGTTTGTCTTAGAGCTCTCAACATTGTAAAAATGTTGGCGGGTACTAAATGGGGAGCGGAGCCAAAAACACTAACACGGGTGTATCAATCTCTGGTTTTATCCAAGATTGACTACGGGTGTGTCGTGTATGCCTCAGCAAAACGAACAACCCTAAATAAACTGGAGCCAATCCACAACCAGGCTCTACGTTACGCTCTTGGTGCTTTTCCCAGTACCCCCACATTAAATTTGTATTCAGAGTCAGGACTGACGCCGCTTGACGTAAGACGGAAAAAGTTTCTGCTGCTTTACATTTCCAAAATCAAGTCCTTACCGCAACACAAGAACTTCAGTATACTTTTTCGGAGTGAAAATTGGTGCAGTCAACGACAAATTCAAACCCGACCAGCAGGTATCCGTGCGAAAGTGCTTCTAGAACAAATAAACTTTAACCTGCCATTATCGATTCCTGTAGGGGAATCTGAAGTACCACCGGTGTTAGTTCCATTAACTAGGACTAACTACGAACTATCTAGGTACGATAAATCCAACAGTCCTGCGATAATGATTCAGTCAAAGTTTCTAGAGGTTCTGCACGGATACAAAAACACTATGGTGATTTACACAGATGGTTCTAAGACCCACCATGGTACTGGTTGCGCAATTGCTGTCGAAAACACACAGCACTCATGGTCAATGCCTCTAATAACTTCCATTTACACAGCAGAGTCCTATGCTATCTGGCAAGCTCTACGCTACTGCGAGTTCGTCCGAACTTCTAGGAAGTTCCTCGTAGTTAGCGATTCATTGAGCGTCCTCCAAGCCATCTCAATCCCTTTTACCACTGACCCAATTATACAGAATATTCTATCCCTCATGAAACATCTTCATGAAATAGGGAAGGATATTTCTTTTCTTTGGGTGCCCAGTCACGTAGGGATTAGGGGTAACGAGATGGCTGATGAGGCAGCACGTTCTGCCGCTGATAGTAACTCTGTAGATGTGTTAATGTTCAAATCTTCAGACTTAGGTCTTCATCTGAAGAAAGAGGTATTGGCTATTTGGCAGCGCACATGGGATGGAGTACAGAACCATCTTAAAACCATTAAGCCGTCGGTTGCACCATTTCTCATGCCAAGTGATCTTACCAGAAGAGATCAAGTCAAGATTCACCGCCTGAGACTGGGTCATACAAGTCTGACACATGGGTACCGTTTAAGTCGGGATGATGCCCCTATGTGCAACACATGTGATACTGCTCTGACAGTTCAACACATTCTTGTTGCGTGTACAAAGTATGATCCACTCAGGCGGCTATATCAACTTGATCAAGACCTTTCTTTGATTCTATCAGACTCTGGTAAGATTCGCAATGTTCTGAAGTTTTTGCGTGCGGTGAATATTTACGACAAATTATAGACCTTCAAATTTAAAAAAAATTCTGCACATGATTTCTTCTTTAAAAGTTTACCGTATGTATATGACTTTTCTTGTTTTCTTTTATACTTTTATTCATTATAGTTATATTAATATATTTTATACATGATACTTCATGTTATATTTCGTATTTGCATTCATATATATTTATTTAAAAGGATGTTATTTTCAGATTGAATAAAAATCAAACGGGCTAATAACCTTAGCAGTTTTATTATTATTATTATTATTATTATTATTATTATTATTATCATTATTATTATTATTATTATTATTATTATTATTATTATTATTATTATTATTATTATTATTATTATTATTATTATTATTATTGCATTTTACTATCTATAGATAGGTTTTATATTATCTGTGATCATTCGTGAAAAACACTATATGTGGGATGATTGGTATTGCTATAGTACATTCTTTCAACCATCTCTATAGTATAGGTATACTAATGGTGCGATTCTGTAATTTTCTATACCACTATAAAACTGTAATTCTCAACAAAAGCGCATTATTTTTTAATGTCATACGATAATAAATGTATTAGTAAAGAAAATTTGTTGCGAGTTTGTTCACTTAAAAAAATCTATTTAATTACAAATTTATTTTTAACAATTGCCCGTGGGACGAAGTGATACGGGATATGGTCATAATATTGTCAACATGTTTGTTAATAAATTTGTTAACAATTCTTTTTGATTGTGCCCAATAGATTTATAATCATATTTGGATGAAATAGAACATCCTTTATGTCAAAACACTTTGTTAACAAATTTGATAAAAAATTATGATCGTGCTAAACAGCCTTTATTATTTCATATTTTGTTCTTAACAAAAATTTATACCTTAAAGCAAAAAACGATTTAATATAAATTTCGAACAGATAAATATTAAAATAATCAAAGATGGCAGCGTAATACATAGCACCCAAATGGTGGTACACATTATTATTTTGTAATACTGTACTGTTACTGTTACTATGATATAACAAGACTAAAAACAGAAGTAAAAAGATAAAAATAACGAGTTAAGGCCGTGCCGTCGAAAACCATACAGTCGAAATCTACGCCGTCGACAAGTCCGTGCCGTCGAAATCCACGTCGTCGAAACTTATCCCCTCCACTTTGACCGTGCGGTAGAAAACCACGCCGTCGAAATAATCAATAAATTCGTTCTGAGTAACTTTCACCCTGTACTGTCTATAGTAGAATTCAGAAGAAGACCAATAGATGGCGATACCATTGAATATGGTACAAAATTTGAATTTGTAACAAATATAATTATTATAGAATATAAAAAGAGAACATATTTTAAAATTTTGTCTGAATAACTCATTTTTAAGATTTTGGCAGCTGAACTGTCAAGCAATTCCTTTATTCCTGGTTAGTGCATTTTTACTATACACCTCAATCTTATTTATTGCTTTCTAAAAGCAAAATAAATGATATTAATGGTAGAAACAAGTATATGGAACTTTAGGCACATAGCTGCTTATATAATTATTATGTTTTAATAGAAAAGGAAGAAAACTATACTTGCATAATGTAGGTACGTGTATTAAGTATAAAATATGAAAGAATAAAATTACATTCTTTTTATTTAACATACTTATACTTCATTTCATGTAAGAAAATACCGTTGGGTTAAATAGGAATATTTTTATCATGTTTAGTTGTAATTTTTAATATTCAGGACTCGTACATTTTACAGATACAAATATTTTTATTATTGGCAAAGCTTGGTTTCAAGAATTTATTTATTTAATGCATGTAAAAACAGTCGACTCTCAAGCGCCATCTACTATTTTTTACGTGAAATGAAGTATACAATGATAGAAGTTATTTTTATGGGGGGAACACACGCATCGTCCTAATGTTCATTCATCAACATGTTCAACTCTCACTTCGTTCAGTTTCATAACGTTCAAATCTACAAAACGTACATTTGGCAACATACGCATCGTCCTAATGGCCATACATAGCCATGTTCAATTCTCGCATCGCTCAATTTCATAATGTTCAAATCTACAAAACGCTCATCCATGAAGTTGGCGCGAATCAAAATGCTTATTTCTCGCGCGCTTCCAAATTTAAACAGTACATTCTAAAGAACAAATTCCACAGAAAAATGTTGTACTCGGTACAAATACATTAATAATTCTTGAGAATATTAACAGATGTCGCAAAAGTTGTGGAAATGTAAAAAAATTTAAATAAATTTATTATATACTGTTAATAATATTACAAATATATGGTTCTTTATATACTGAAAAGTTTAAAAATATATTGTATGTCAATAGAGGATACTGTGGCAATATAAAAGTTTCTATAAAAAGCATTCTAACTATTTAATAAGTAACATTACTACTATTAAGTGATTCAAATCATGATTTTATTGCCAAGGAAAAATTATGTTTCTGTTGTTAATTTAATATGAAGAGAATGTACTACTATATAAATTATTTAAAGGTAAAAATACAAATACACTAGTCGCAACTTTTATAATACAATTAACATTTTAATTAGTATTCTTTTATTGTTACAGTGACGACATTTTTACATTTCTTGTTACAGATAATTTCAAAATATGTAAATTGACACGATAATTAAATATTTTTTATAAAAATTAGTAAATAACAGAAGGAAATCACAATTTAATATCAACTAATACATATAACTTTGAAATAAAACAAGACTTCAAGCATGTAAAAATAGCTAGTCTCTTTAACGTTGGTACGAAAGAACTGAAACTGAGGATTTGAGTATTAATTATATGTCTACACACAGTTTAATATCAACTAATACATATAGTTTTGAAATAAAACAAGACTTCAAGCATGTAAAAATAGCTAATCTCTTTAACGTTGGTACGAAAGAACTGAAACTAAGGATTTGAGTATTAATTATATGTCTTCATTGAAAATATGATACATGAATACACTTTTAACAATTATGAAACTTATCATGTTATCATTTACCTTATGTCGTAGAAGCATGTTTAAATGAATATGAATACGAAAAAAATTGAATGGAAAGAATTTGATAAATTGAAGAAAACCATGGTGCTATCTTTCTTTGAAAAAATAAACAATGGAATTATCAGCTATATGTATATAATTTTACGAAATACGCAAGCATATTTCCACTTGTATGCGATTAAAAAACCACTCGTGAGTATAGTAGTTCCTGATGTCCTTTATCCCATTCAAATTTTGTTGTACGAACCGGAACAAACAGTATTGCTATTATTTCATTACAATATTTTAGCGACCTAAAACTAGTTAAGTTGCTTATACTTCTTGGTATATATTTCGTATCAAAAGCATACATAAACATTATTAATAAAATCTGATATGCCCAGCGCTATATCTTCCACTATTTAATTTTTTGAACTTAAAACATACCTACGTATTTACTAATGCTGGCAACTGCATTAAGTTCCTTTGCATATGCATATAACTATTGATCCAATTTGTAATGTATTATCGGTATGTTCTTTTCCAGAATCTTACCGATACTAATTCAATTTTATTTTATGATAGTGTTATTTATTGGTTGGATATTTTATAAATTCATATTATAATATTTTCTTCTTAAAATACTACCATTCTTAATTTGAAATGATTAATGTATTAACAATGTGATACTGATATTTATAAGGTTACCTTCACAGATTTATACTAAATTTATACAGATATGTTCGGAAATGAAACCATCTTTACCGCGGTTACGGTTCGCGGTACCTGTAAGGTTGCGCTTCTTGAATTTAATTTTCGAAAGACTTTTATAGTAGGATCGCGCCATATTTCTATCTAGAAAAGGGGCTACTCGTTTCTGGGGAAACGATATTTGTACAAAGTAAAGTACAAGTCGGCATCGCACCATGGAAAAACTTATTTTTTTTCTTTAGTTTCTATAGTTTTTTGACGTAAAGTTGCGAAAAAAAAATATGAATACTTGGAGAACCTCTTCAGGAGTGAATAACATAACACATTAAGTACTACCGTTTTTTCATAGCGCGATGTGGACTTGAAGTTTATTCTGTTCAAATATCGTTTCCCCAGCAAAGAGTCGCTACTTTTCTATATAGAAAACGGCACGGGTGCGATCCTACTACTGGTCACAGTTTATGTTTATGGAATACCGCACGAATCGTGCTTTGAGCGCGGTTGTCGCAGTTCACGAATTATACCAAACTTTTCATAAACCGCATTCGGTTTTATTAATTAGAGATTTAAACTGCGTGGCCAAAGAGATATGTTTTTGTTTATTTTTAAAGCAAAGGCTCCGGGATTTATAAAATAACTCATCTTATAAATTTATTCATAAAATATATGGAAAAGGTATTAATGCATATCTGTAGAAAAATTAATAATCTTTCATTGTTTTAATGACATAAATTGTGAAAAATGTAATTTACATGTATTTTTCAAATAAAAAATGTTTTGAGCTTCAAGGTAAGTGCCACGTTCGGTTATTTGATTTACACCAAAATCTAATCACATCATTCCATATTAAAACAGAGCAAGAATACACGGTTTCAAAATTTTCAGAATGAAAGTATTTGAGTTACAGGATATAGAGGATCCACATACATATGCATACACATAGACTTCATCGTGAAAATGTTAAAATTTGATTTTTTGGATCTTGAAACGTGGTCATTTACCAAAATTGCGATTTGTAACACGATTCCTATACCACCATTGCCAAGGGAAGCGGGAGGTAAATTAAATATGGAGTAATTAGTCCGTGGCACTTTGGAGAAGTAGTTTCCCTATACGGATCATCCTCCAGCGCACATCTCTCACATACTAGGTAGTGGAAAGTTAATATTTCTGGTATTATTATAATCTATAGACGGTGCTCACAATCTTATAAAGATTGGAACCCCTGATCTAAATTTAGAGTCTTCTTTATATTGCAGTTTAGTTTTTCTCCTTTTCTTGCATTTTTGTCATAATATTTTGTAGTTGTAGTGCTAAAATACTGTGATGCAGGTAAGTTTTACGAAAAAAAAAAAAAAATAATTAAAAGATTTAATTATTAGAGAACTGCATCTTATGTTCATATATTCAAAATTACTATATACATATTGAAATTTATGAAAGTTTAAAATACTAATGGCCAGTTTTACAATTTAATCTTCGCTTAAAATTTACATGCATGATTTTTCCAAAAATATAGGTATAATTTAGTAGCTTACAAAATAATTTTATTGACAGTTAATTGCTTTCAACAAATCTGTGGTTCACATCACAAAAGAACCTCAAGAATAAATTATACTCCCGGTGTAGCATTTTTTAATCTCCGAAATCCAGTGAATGATTGTCATTACTTGTCAAAATAATAAAAACTATGGGAATAATGTCCATATTTCGCATCTAGAGGCAAAAATGGCTTTTGACCATAAAAATGTGTACATAACGCATAACCTAAAAACATTACAACTTTCCATTAAAATTTTTATAATATACGATTTCATGTTGTTAATCTGTCGCCAGAAGTGTGAAATATCTTGAAATATGGCTTGAGATACAGAGGAAAATAAATCATGAAATCGAAAAATATTTAAATCAACTTCGAAATACTTCTGCAATTATAGATGGTCATACTGCAACTCCTGCAACTGCATATACCATTATTTTATGATTTCGTGTGGTTTATTACATTAGGCATCGTATTCTCTTATTCGAATCGTAACGTAAAATGAAATTTTGAATGTAGTAACATTATAACATTTTTTATAGCTTATGTTGGCATGCCTGCCTAGCTGTCAATATGACACGTTGTTCCAAATGTGCTTTGCAAGGTTAACAAAATTACTTTATTCTTGTTATCTTGTTTGTTCTCGTCGTGTAGTGATTTGTGATATGCATAATAATTTTCACATTGACGTTATTTTCACTATATAACAATCACCATTCGTTCTGAAGTGTGAAACAACTGGAAGGTGGCTTTTAGAGCTTGTTTATTTACCCAGAAGAGACATAATTCAGTTACCAGGGTAAGGAAAGAAAAACAAATACATTAATAAGGAAGAATACAAGGAGTAGTGCAGTATAGTATTGTTGAGATTATTTGTATTTTGGCTGAGGATAACTTAACTAATACATTGTTCCAAGAAATCGTCCGGGCACGCGAAATGACAGTAGTAAAACATATGGACAATCAATAATTGCATTATGTAAAATGTATAACATTTCTTTGTATCTGTAATTTACACGCCTAAATTCGAAAGAACTGAGTAGAACATTACTAATTTGAATGCTTATTTCAGGATCAATTGCCGGAACCATAGGTATTTTGTACAGCTATCAATAAAAAGATGGCATTTGAGATCATATGATACCGTACTCCATCTTCGGCCGGACTAAAAGTAAGGAATATAATCCTAAAAACTTTTATATTTTTAATTACAATCCTAAATTTATTATTAAAGAACTGTCAGCGGGACCAACTACTTGCACGGTGTCGAGTAGCCAGATCTCAATTTACTTAGCAGGTTTGGGGATGATGAGTTAGTAAACCCAAGCCGTGTACTTTCTCCTTCTATCTGCATTTTATATGCTTGTAACGAATAATTATGAATGTGTACGTGGAGTTGTTTATAACGCGGGGTTCCAAATTAGTTAAAGTAACTTTTCGTAAAATTTAAATATATTTATTCAATTTTGACGTTTTAAACTGTCATTATTAACTCCATAGCAACAATTATAAGTAACACTTTTTTCACAAGTGAATTAAATGGTATTTTGAGAATATTAAAAAAACAGAATATAAATTGTACGTCTATGCAAAAAAACATTTAACGTCAGATTGACAATCAATATTTTTTCCAGAGAACACATTGATTCTTACTTTTCTATAAAGTTTTGAACTATGACGTGATTGGTCAGTTTTAAAGGCATCTAGTTCTTGTAAAAAGGATGTTAAACAAAAATTATTGTCAGAATTACTATCTTTGGGATCAGTTCTACCATGAGTTAAGCGTTGATCACTTGCATACATAACACCCTGTATAAATTACCATATTCATGTTTTTTTAAATTTTTTTTTTTGCACGCTGGGCTATAAAGTAAAATATAGGAAAAAGTGAAAGAAACTTACATGAGAAATCTTTTTTTATTATAAACATTCTGATATTTGGAGTTAATGATATTACATCCACTTATGTTCCTTCGTATTTTAAAAAAAAACGCTTTGGCCCATTTCATAGTAAATTTTAATGTTAACAACTACCTTCATCTTTGATAAGGTATAAATATGCTATCTTTTCCTCTGCATTCAGTGGCGAAACCTTAAAATAAATTTACATAATACATTATCTTGTTAGAATCACCTTCATCAATGTCATGTATTCATAAATTGGGTTATATGTAGAGTTGTCTCTTCGTAGTGTAGCCTGGGTAACGCTAAATGACCTAGAACAAGTTGGCGATCAGACATCCGTGAGGGTCTCCTGGTCACTATGTCGTCACAATGCTCACAGGGGTAGCATCGCAACAGTTTCACTAGTATCTTCTGACGATCCAGAATGGGGTATACAAGACAGTAATACATCTTTAGCGTCGCCTTCCACCACCTCGGCCAAGTCAGTCTCTTCCAGAGTAGCACGGACCTCAGTACAGGATCCCATTGCATTCGCAACAAGCACCAATTTCATCTGCGACCTCGCCCAACAAATTATTTTATACTTGCATTTGATTTTTGTGATGACTATATTGCCATAAACAAAATAAATAATTCATAAATAGAGAGTTATCTGTATTTCAAAATACATTCTATCAGATTGCATTGTAAAAATAAAAGTTAAAATCTAAACATAACAATAAGTGGAGATAAATAATACACAAGACTGCAGTGCAGTAACATATTTACTAAAGTCTACGCCCCCCATTTGGAGCTTCTTTAGGGCTTCTATCGGAAAATATATAATAAGCGATGTTATAAAATAAATCCTGCGTATTATTTATCTCCATCGTCCAACTCATTATCTGCTTGCTTCAAAAATGTTGTTTTATTCTTTGTTCTGAACTTGTGCCACTCCATTATTGGGACATCCGTCTTGTCGAGTAGCTTAACAATAAAATTAAAAAAACTACTCAGTAAAAGTATTTATAAATTTCTTTTTAATAATACCTACAACTGAATTCGTATATTTTCTGTCAATGATTTTGTTAAAAAAATTTAGGTGCTAGCATGAGCAAGTAATTAAGGATGATTGGCAGTGTTTTAGCGCTATCATTCGTTTATGGATTATTCTAGAGAAAAATACTTCAAATAACAGTTATAGACAAATTAATTGTACGCAAATTTTATTTGAAGTATTTTTCTCTAAAATAAATCAGAAACGATTGACAGCGCTAAACCACTGCTAATCACCGGCCATACTACCATCCTGTTTTAACATGGAATAATAGTACCACAGAGAATATGGTTTAAAGTAACAAAGCCGTTTGACTTGATCAATTTATTTCTCTTCGCTTTTTCCAGTATATCTGTTTTTACATTGCTTGAACTCTTGTTTTATTCCAAAATTATATTAGTTGATATTAAATTGTGATTTCCTTCTAGTATATATTATTTTATATAAGAATAATTCAATTATCGTGTCAATTTACATATTTTGAAATTATCTGTAATAAGAAATATAAAAATGTTGTCACTGTAACAATAAAAAAAATACTAATTAAAATGTTAATTGTATTTTAAAAGTTACGACAAGTGTATTTGTATTTTTACCTTTAAATAATTTATATAGCAGTACATTCTCTTCGTATTAAATTAACAACACAAACATCATTTTTCCTTGGCAATAAAATCATGATTAGAATCATTTAATAGTAGTAATATTACTTATTAAATAGTTAGAATGCTTTTTATAGAAACTTTTCAATTGCCACAGTATCCTGTATTGACAAAATATATTTTTAAATTTTTCTGTATATAAAGATCCATACATTTATAAAATTATTAACAGTATATAAATTTATTTAATTTTTTTGACATTTCCACAATTTTTGCGACATCTATTAATATTCTCAAGAAGTATTAACGTATTTGTACTAAGTAACATTTTTCTTTGCACTTTGTTCTTTAGACTGTACTGTTTAAATTTGGAAGCGCGCGAGAAATAAACGTTTTGATTCGCGCCAACTTCGTAGATGAGCGTTTTGTAGATTTGAACATTATGAAATTGAGCGATGCGAGAATTGAACATGGCAATGAATGACCATTAGGACGATGCACATGTTGCCAAATATACGTTTTGTAGATTTGAACGTTATGAAACTGAACGAAGTGAGAATTGAACATGTTGATGAATGAATATTAGGACTTTGCATACCTAGCCATTTTATGGTTTAAAAATTCCATATTTTCGACTAGTTTACTTTTAAATATTAAGTAAATAAGTATATCATCACGGCATATTACCCTTTACTGGGTATATATTATATGGTGTTTAATGCAGATTGTGCAGGAACGTCATTATAAAAAAATTACTTTTATAATTTAACAATACATATTCAATGATATCGCCATCTATCGGTCTCCTTTTGAATTATACTATAGACAGTAAAGGGGGAAAGTTACGCAGAACCAACTATTGATTATTAGTAATAGTGGAGGGGATAAGTTTGGACTGAACATCCCGTGCAGCCGAATTTCACTCGGCCGAAATCCGGCGCAGTCGATATTCCACGCGGTCGAAATTCCGCGCCATCGAAATTCCGCGCCATCGAAAAGTACCCCAACCACTTTGTTCGCTCTGCAGAAATTAAAATTTTTACACTCCGTCGAATCCCGCCCGGGCGACATCTTACACGATACAAATCGTTTGTCGTTGACATTCGCGCATCGCTCTCCTTATCGATTGTATTGCATTCCGACAATCTATGTTACTTGGTAGTGAAATGTATAGATGGTGATACATTTTGTCATTTCAAAGGCAATATATTAAAAAGAAATTTAAATAACATATTATATTATTTATAAGACCATATACAACGGTTTATTTAAAGAATGAAGCATTAAGTAAAATTATTGATATTCCCGGCCTGCCATTTTAAGTTAGATGTCATATTATGGGAATACGCTGTTAATTTTATTATTTCAGTTATAAAATTATGAATTAATAATTTAATAATTTTATACTACTTAATAACTAGTAAAATTTCATGATCTAGTACCTACTTTACGTTGTAAATCGTGAGTTACCTGGCAAATAATACGTCAACGTAAGTGAATTTAGATAAAGTTTATAGGAAGCTTGTAAATTACAATTTAAAAATTCACACATAATCCAAATAAGTGAAAAGTTTATTGTGATACAATTTAAGATGTACAGAAAAACAGCAGAGGTCCTTCAATGTATTAAACTACTTTTGAAAATTAATCTTTACTTATTAAAATTTTACAAGTTAGTAACCACGTTAGTAGGTAATATTGTTGACCTGTGAATTGGTCTGTAATGGGTTGTAATAAATGTTTCTTGTCATTTCACTCTGACAGTTATTTTAGAGCATACGTAAAATATGTTCTAATTATGATTATTTTTATTGAATTGACCCTAGAAAAAGTAATGTGTTACCTAACGCTTTATGTGAAGCTTTTTTACACTTGTATAGTGTTGCACTACTCGCTTTTGACTTACGTCTCAATGTTCACATTTTTGTGTAAATATTAATTATACATATAAAAACATATTTGGTTTTCGATAAAATACACCTTAAAATAAAAAAAAAATCCTCAATTTCCAAAATAGTTTTAATTAATGGAAAAAAGGTGTGTATAATTGATTTTAATTGTTGTTATAAATATAAAACTATAGTTATGGTTCTGACGTCAATTTGAAAATGTATTTTGCATTTTAGCACATCCATATGCATATATCCATCAGAAATACCGCCAATCTGGTTAATAACTTGAAGAATCTCTGACATTTAGGAAATGCGTCATACAATGAAAAGTTGAAAAATATAAATATATAAATATAATTAGAAAATATGTGTGCAGCAGACATGTTAAATACAATAAAAACAATATTTGGGTAAAGTTTTGCAATTTTTTGTTATAAAACGACGGTTCGATAACGAAGTGCAATACAATACTTATATAGCCTAATACTGAAATGGCGACAACAGCTTTTTTAAAAATATGTTTTTGATTACAACAAAAATAATGCGTAATTACAATAATGTAAATTTGATTACAATAGAGAAAATGACTAATTAAAGAGAAAATTGATTGTAATAATAATTATTAGTTCCTATTTTTACTCTAAACCGGTCCAACGTTCTAAATACATATTATGTATCAAGGCTGCATTAAAAAAAGATTTTTGGTTACAACAAAATAAAATGTTCCACTACAATGAAAAATAATTGATTAAGTACAATAATGAAAATGGCTAACCAGTATTCTTAAAAGGCCAAAATCAACAAAATTGGATGATTTAAAATTAAACTTTACACTGAGATATCTGGCGGAAACTTCGTAAACATGATATTTACAGGTTAAATATAACCGGTGAGTATTTTGAACAAAAATTTCAAATAAAAAAACTTCGTTGATTCTTGGCTACAACTTTGTCGCTGTATATTAGGGTCTATCTTAGTTGCTTTCCATTTAGCAGAGCTCTTGGAGAAGGTAGCACCGAACTGACCCTAATCCCTAAACTCAACTGATCCGCAACTACTCTAAAAGGAACAGTATTTTAACATCTATGCGCTACGCTCCAAGTAATTTGTAATTTGTGTTAGATGCTGCGTCAAATAAATGTATTTCAGATAAAGACATGTTTACGTTCTAACCTCAAACGAAATGCGCCAATTGACAAAAAATATCAATATCCAATAGCGCATGCGTCACCAAACAGAGTAGTCTACTCCAAAATAATCGGGGTGCTTGAAGGGGGAATGGGCGAAGAACTCGAGTAGCTCCGGATCATTTAACTCTCGCTAAATGGAGCGCGCAAAAACAGTCAGGGTAGTAAAGTGCTACTCGGTGCTACTCCTTGTGATAAATGGAAAGCGACACTAGTAAGGACGAAAAGTTTCTCGCTGAGGGTATTTTGTGCTGCAAAATCGAATGTTCGTTTTTTTTTTTTATTTTTCTTATCACTTTAGAAACAAATATGACATTTTTATTACGTAAACACATTCTCAAAACAAAAATAAATCATAATCTGGAAGAATTAGAACGATATCTTCAATAACTAGAAAAATATGAGCAGTTAAAGTTAAAAATTGTGAAGAAATTTAAAAGAGTTGATTTTTTGGAAAAATGTGAATTTTCGAATGTTCGCAATGAGATAGAACATTGCGAATAACACCTTCCAATTTGTCGGAAAATTTCCTATATATATAAATTTTAACTTTAGGGTAAAAAGTTTAAAATAAGCTAGCTAGGATGGTTTGGATCTCCGACTAAAACATATTTTAACTTCCTTGTACGAAGTAAAGGAAGAATTGTAATCGCGAAAAATTTCGGTTTTCAGATATCAACGGAAATATCCATTTTGACCATCCCTGAATCCATTTTGACTAATTTCGTCGTGACGTCTGTATGTACGCATCGCGCATAACTGAAAAACGGGCAGCCGTAGAAAGTTAAAATTTTGTTTTTAGAACTGTTATAACATCTAGTTGTGCACCTCCCTTTTTGGTCATTACATAGTTTTCGGAATTGGTAGTTTACTTGAAGCCTATAATAGATTTGAATGAAAAACTATTTTAAAATATAATCCAAAACTTTTCAAATTTGGTATATAATATTTTTATATCAATGAGAATGACATAATAGATTTTAGTTAAAATGGTCTACCCGGAAGTGGTACTTTACTTGAAGCCTATAATAGATTTTAATGAAAAATTATATTAACATATAATCTAAAACTTTTCAAATTTGGTATATAATACTTTTATATCAATGGGAATAACATTATAGATTTTAGTTAAAATGGTCTACCCGGAAGTCGTACTTTACCTGAAGTCTATAATAGATTTTAATGAAAAACTATTTTAAAATATAATCCAAAACTTTTCAAATTTGGTATATAAGACTTTTATATGAATGAGAATAACATAATAGATTTTACTTAAAATGGTCTACCCGGAAGTGGTACTTTACTTGAAACCTATAATAGATTTTAATGAAAAACTATATTAAAATATAATCCAAAATAGATTTTGGGTAAAATAGTCTAACCGGAAGTGATACTTTACTTGAATCTGTTATCAGTTTGTCTTGAAAAAAATGGTGTTATTTTGATTTTAATAATAAATGCTTCAAATTTTAGAGAATTGAATTCTGCGTCGAAAACGTCAAGTATGATTAAATTAGTTCTTTATATGAGCGAGATATGTAAATTTAAAAATTATGTATTTTTTGGTTTCTGTAATTAAGTTTGCTATGAATTAGGACGAAACATAACAAAAAAATAAAAAATTTAATGTCAATGTCAAATTATGTTAAATGCGTGAAATTTTATGATTGGATCTATTATAATACATATTTTAATTATTAACAAAATATGTAAAATATGACAGGCGTACAAGGTAGTCATGTGGTGTCAACATCAGATATTTTATTATTATATTTTCTACTCTATTTGTTTTATCGTAATTATTTTGCTTTGAAATATAATCTTTTTACCTCTCGCTAAGAGAGGTATTGGATTCATGCTAAAAATCACATCTCCAGATTTAAGTGAATAAGCACGATTTAAGGTCCACATACAGTGGCGGATTTAAGGGGTGTCGCACCTGGCGGAAGCCAGGGGCCTCGGATTTAGGGGGGCCTCCAAAAAGTATATACAAAAATATTGACATTTTAAAAATTTCAATGAAGATTCGTATATTTGTATACACCATCGACATTATTGACCATTTTTTTTCCACTGGTGTTGTGCGTATAATTAGAGTGAGAGGTCCGAACAACTGCCCTGTGAAATTATTTACTTGTCGTTGAAGATATGGTTAGCTTTCTTTTTAGTTGTTTATGTCAGTCTGTCATCTCAGATTACCAAACTTATCAAATAAGAAATGTTTTTGTCTTTACTAAAATCATGGTTGGAATACTCTGTTGTATCCCGGGGTGCAACAATGCATATAGTAATGTTTTTATCTTCAATGACATTTGTCGGCGACAACTGAGCAGCTGACAGTTGTTCAGTAGTCCAGTACAGTTTGTTCTGATTTGGAAGAAAATGTAAAACAAAATAATTTGATTAAAACATATGAAAAAGACATTGATCCAACTAATTTTCCGGAAGAATTGGAACAATTTTTATTCTTTATTAAGGAATTTAAATAACACGAAAAATTACCGCCTTCTCGGTTTTTGTTTTTGGTATTGTGGTAAATCTTATTCGCGTTATATGCTATGTAGGTGTAAACTTCCACTGGTAGAATGTTCATTAATTTAATGATGATATTGGTTTTTTCTTTGCGTAAAGACCTCATGGTCCATTCTGTTTCCTTTATTTCAATATTGAGGGTCTTGTGGCAGAAAACAGTCCTAGTATTATTAAATTTGTTGTTATATCGGAAATTATTATAAGATTACTTGTATATTAAATTTGTGATGAATTTAGGTATTATATTATAATATTCACATTTATATAAGAAAAAAAGCCATTTGGATAATTTTAATAAAATTTTAAGGAAATTTGTCAAACCTGTAGTAGATTCATGGCCAAGAAAACACGAATAAAATTCCGTCATTGAGTAAATATGTACACCACCGTATTAAATATGAAAACTACATTTCCTAATGTTGAAATTTTGCTAAGAATTTTGTTAACGCTGCCGATGCCGATTTCAAACGCTTCAGGGGAACGGTCTTTTTCAACTTTGAAAAGGGTAAAAAATTACCTGAGAAATTCAATGAAAGAGGAACGATTAAAGAGTATGGCATTATTGTATATGGAATCCGATGTATTAAATAATATTGACTGCAACGTAATAATTGATAGATTCTCAAAAATCAAAGCACGAAAAAGAAATATATAAAGTATATAGACTATTTACAATTATTTTCCTTGCATTTTTTAGAATTGTCACTACTATGGTTTAAAATAAAAGGGATGTGTGAACTTCATTTTTGTCCGAGTTTCATTTATTTGACCAGTACTTCATTCCGAACCTAAATTTACTGTTTGTACATAATGCATTATAGGAGAACTTCTAGGTTAATATTTTACATTATGCAGAAATACAATAGTCAGATAAATAAGAATTTATATTTGACGAAATACTATGTATATTAGCCATAACTTGTGTAATTGTAATATATATATATATATATATATATATATATATATATATATATATATAAATTTGATGGACAAAGGGCCTCACTTTTTGCTACCGCCAGGGGCCTCGAACAGTTTAAATCCGCCACTGTCCACATAAACCGATTTTAACATTTTTACGATGATGACTGTGTGTGTGTGTGTGGATGTGTGTATGGTGTATGTATGTGTGGATGTTGGAGGGACGATTACTCAAAAACTGTAAGACATAAGACCTGTTTAACTATGAATTCCTCAATCTGACATTCCTGGGAAGAAATGAAAAGGTTTTGGTAACAATTGAACAACCGGAAGTAGTAGTTTTTTTTTTTGAAAAAATCTAAATATTATTTTTTGAAAATTTTTGATATTACGCATTTTGAAGAACAAAATTCTACATCTAATACATTTAAATTTCTATTATATCTTCTATAAATTTAGAGATAAAGACGCTATAATATATAGAATATCGGGATATAATAAGCCGAGTAGGCGAAACTACACTAAAGAAACCAGTTGAAAAATTCAAATGTTTATAACATAATTTGTAAATTATCAGTGTCAAAAATCAAAAGTTTTAGTTACATTCTGAAAGCTTTTTCTGGGAAGTACATTTAATCTTTCTTATGGTTTTATTAATTAAATATTTAAAATTATAGGTAACCTGCATATATCCATTAGAAATACCCCCAATCTGGATAATGAATTGGCAGAATCTCTGACAAATAGGAACTTTCTCATACAATGAAAAATAGATATAATTAGAATTGTATGTGTGCAGAAGACATGTTAAATACAATAAAATACAATATTTGGGTAAAGTTCTGTAATTTTTTTGACGGTTCGATAGCGAAGTGCAATACATTACTTATATAACATAAAATGGAAATGGCGAGAGGTCTTGTGCTGGCCACAACAGATTTTTTTATTTGTCAAAATAAATGAGGTTGGGAACTTATGGAAATGTTTAAAACGAATATCATTGTAATGATACGTAGCTATTATTAATACTGTTTCTTTGTCAATTGTCCACGTATTTTATGAGTAAATTTTACACCAAAGTATTTAATATTTGCATAATATTGTTCATTATCTTTATACATTAATCCATACTAATATAATAAATGCGAAAGTAACTCTGTCTGTGTGTCTGTCTGTCTGTTACGTTTTCACGCCTAAACCGCTGAACCAATTTTGATGAATTTTGGTACAGAGATAGATTGGACTTTGGAGACGGACATAGGCTACTTTTTATCTCGAAAATAAAACTTAAAGGGGTGAAATAGGGATGAAAGTTTGTACCGCTCTATTAGTACAGTTGCACAAGTGAGTAATGAATTGATCGTCACTGACGCATGATGAGTAATTCTTTGGTTAATTGGATAATGAAATTTTTGTCATTGGCGTGTAGCGCAAGATAAAACTTTCGTGAAAAAAATTGAATTATGAAAATTTAATAATCAAAATAAATCGAAAGCATAAGCAACGTTCTACAATAAATATTTCACAAAGTACAGTAAAAAGGATTCTAGCTGAAAAGAAAAAGAAATTTAAATAATCCAGTATCAAAATTAAATTCTCCGGGAAAGAACAAAATTGAAAATTTTGATTTCCAGGTATTTCTCATATTCTTTCTCACATCTATTACTTTTACAGTTTATTACAGTGTAGTTTTATTTGATTAGAACAAATAAACGTTCAAATACAAAAGATTAAATTTGATTACAACAATGAAAAGTTTTACAGTTAATAACAATGTAGTTTCATTTGATTACAACAATTTTCACCTACAGTAGACTAAATCTGATTGCAATAATAAAAATAACTATCACACAAATTATTGTCATCATTGTTAACTATATTGATTATTGTAATAAAATAAAATTAATTGTGATTTTGATTTTTTCTTTATTTAGATGTTAATATTAAATCCATACTAATATAATAAATGAGAAAGTAACTCTGTCTGTCTGTCTGTTACGTTTTCACGCCTGAACCGTTGAACCAATTTTGATGAATTTTGGTATAGAGATAGATTGGACCTAGGAGGAGGACATAGGCTACATTTTGTCGTGAAAATAAAACTTGAAGGGGTGAAATAGGGAATGAAAAATTGTATGGAGAACCCATAATTTCTCCCGCTGAACCAATTTTGACGAATTTTGGTATAGAGATAGATTGGACCTAGGAGAAGGATATAGGCTACCTATTGCCGCGAAAATAAAACTTGAAGGGGGTGATATAGGGGACGAAAGTTTGTATGGAGAACCCATCATTTCTCAAGTTAGGGATATAAAAATTCTTATTTATGCTTTTGGTAAGAAATAAAGTGTTTTAGCGTTTTTAAAAAATCATCCATCAAGGCGGTACGATAGGGAATGATTTCAATTATTTTTTTTTATCTATAGTAAAGTTTTAACCATTGGCAGATTTTCGACGTTTGTCGGAGAGATAGCTTGCATCATATGTACATAAGTAAAAGTACCCGAGACATGTTTAGAAAAGGCGCTTTTAGGTGCGGTGCGGGGATCGGGCGGAGCCTGTTACATGCATGATGCGAGGCAGGTTGCCGGCTCCCTACGCAGCGCATGTCTCCGAAGTAAATGTGAAAAATTACTGGTACACGTGTAGCTAATCGTTATTTCAGATTTACCCGTGCGAAGCCGGGGCGGGTCAGCTAGTATTTTATATAAATAAGTATATCAATACGACACGGCTTATTGCCCGTTCCTTGACGTGCTAAAATGCAAAATACATTTTCAAATTGACGTCAGAACCATAACTATAGTTTTATATTTATAACAACAATTAAAATCAATTATACACACCTTTTTTCCATTAATTAAAACTATTTTGGAAATTGAGGATTTTTTTTATTTTAAGGTGTATTTTATCGAAAACCAAATATGTTTTTATATGTATAATTAATACATATTTACACAAACCTGTGAACATTGAGACGTACGTCAAAAGCAAGTAGTGCAACACTATACAAGTGTAAAAAAGCTTCACATAAAGCGTTAGGTAACACATTACTTTTTCTAGGGTCAATTCAATAAAAATAATCATAATTAGAACATATTTTACGTATGCTCTAAAATAACTGTCAGAGTGAAATGACAAGAAACATTTATTACAACCCATTACAGACCAATTTTCACAGGTCAACAATATTACACTAACGTGGTTACTAACTTGTAAAATTGTAATAAGTAAAGATTAATTTTCAAAAGTAGTTTAATACATTGAAGGACCTCTGCTGTTTTTCTGTACATCTTAAATTGTATCACAATATACTTTTCACTTATTTGGATTCTGTGTGAATTTTTAAATTGTAATTTAAAAGCTTCCTATAAACTTTATCTAAAATCACTTACGATGACGTATTATTTGCCAGGTAACTCACGATTTACAACGTAAAGTAGGTACTAGATCATGAAATTTTACTAGTTATTAAGTAGTATAAAATCATTAAATTATTAATTCATAATTTTATAACTGAAATAATAAAATGAACAGCTTATTCCCATAATATGACATCTAACTTAAAATGGCAGGCCGGGAATATTAATAATTTTACTTAATGCTTCATTCTTTAAATGAACCGTTGTATATGGTCTTATAAATAATATAATATGTTATTTAAATTTCTTTTTAATATATTGCCTTTGAAAAGACAAAATGTATCACCATCTATACATTTCACTACCAAGTAACACACGGTAAAAAATTACATTGATATTCCCGACAAAATTTAGTTAGCTGTATTTTTTTTGTTATTTCAACAATATGTTTTTGCCGTGTATACGAAGAACTTTGTATTTTATGTTTTCAAAACTAAACAATATTTGTTGTGTATAAAAAGTATTATTTGCTGTAAAATATTAGACATGGTAGCAGTTTTTATTAGTAGTACTAAGCAGTCATTTTGTTACTTTGTTCAGACTACAAAATCATTTTGCAACAATTAAAAATATTTAATCTGTTACTGGGACAAATTTTATTTTTTTGTATCCTGTGACATTATATTTTGTAAAGATTCTTCTTCCCGCCATATACTTTGTACAGGTAACTAAAACTTTCGTGTAGACAGGGTTTTCCCTGGTATATACAGTATAATTCACTGTTCGTACTATAGGTACTATACTACGTCGTGTCGCATTTGCTTGCGCTGTTAAGTTTTAGCCTGTCGAAAATTGTGTTTTAAAAGTGCTTGTTTCTTGTGCCCGTCAATAAAAATGGATGATTTTGTAAAATATATTTTAAAACAATAGCAATTAGTGTCTTATTGAGAAATTTGAAGGTATGTATGGATTACTGATAAATCTATATAATTTAAGTGACTATATGTTATTTTTTTTATAATATTTGTTACAGGTATACAGTGTGTCCCATTTAGAGGTGCCACCATTGGGATCTCGAGAACTATAAGAGATACGATGTCGGTTAAATGGAACTTTTTGTGCGCCTTTGGGAGGCCATCTCAAATGTGCTTTTGTTTTTCCAAAAATTCTCATAGGGCACTAGATAATGACGAAAAACTGAATATTGTTGATTTTTTCTTTTTCAAATAACTTCTAAACTACTGGTAATTGAGAAAAACATTTCAAATATAAAAGATAGAAATTTTTATTAGCTAACCAGTGACGTACGAAATAAATTTTTACATCCGTAAATTTTCGAAATATAACACAAACTTATATTTTTTTAAATAGAACTCATATCTGATTTCAGTCTCAAAAAAATCATTATTTTTTTCTCTTTTCAATGATTTAAGGGTTATTATGTTTTATATTTGTTTTGCTAGTAAAATTTAATTTTTCTCTTTATTTTCCTGAACTTTCTTATTATTTCCCAAAAAAACATTATTATTTTTATTAATTATATTGTATTTGATTGAAATAATTTGTTTTATGCCTTTATTACTTAATATTTTTATTCTAGAGTCATAATTACAAATTATGCCCGTATTCATAAACACTCGTAAAAATTTTAAACGGTTCGTTATAATTTTTATCCAATAAAAACAGTCGACATTGAAAGAAAAATCGAAATTTTATTTGTCAAGTTTGATTCTATTTGTCAAAAATTATAACGAACCGTTTTGTAACATTACGAGTGTTTATGAATATGGGCATTACACTATAATGTGCCAAGGGCGACCAGATACAAAATATTATAAAAATTTGTTTGATACGAGTTTTGAGCAAAATTTTCTAACGAAATAAATTATTTAAATAGAAGGAGTATTTCTAAATAGAAATCTACCAATATTTTCAAAATAATTATAAATTTAATAAAAAATAAGGAAAAAATAATAATTTTGAAGGCAAAAACAAATATAAAACATAATAACCCTTACATCGTTGAAAAGAGAAAAAATAATGACTTTTTTGAGACTAAAATCAGATATGGGTTCTATTTAAAAAAATGTAAGTTTGTGTTATATCTCGAAAATTTACGGATATAAAAATTTATTTCGTACGACGCTGGTTAGTTAATAAAAAAAATATCTATCTTTTGTATTTGAAACGTTTTTCTCCATTACTAATAGTTTAGATGTTATTTGATAAAGAAAGAATCAACAATATTCAGATTTTTGTCATTATCTAGTGCCTTATGAGAATTTTTGGAAAAACAAAAGCACATCTGAGATGGCCTCCCAAAGGCACACAAAAAGTTCCATTTAACCGACATCGTATCTCTTATAGTTCTCGAGATCCCAATGGTGGCACCTCTAAATGGGACACACTGTATAGATTCTAATTTATAATGATAAATAAATAAAATTATTATAATACGCATGTATTTAATTTTTACCTTACTACCTCATTAATGCATTTGTATATCTATCAAAATTTATTAGTTTCCAAAACAAATTCACAGTTATTAATGGAAACTTATTTTAATTGTTCGCATAACAAATTTATATATCTTAATGGTAACTTAATTTATTTGTTCGTATAACAAATTTATACTTCTTAATGGTAACTTATTTTATTTGTTCGCATAACAAATATATTTTGTTATTTATATCAAAACTGTATTTGTTGCCACAACAATTTTTTACCAGCAAATTTACCTAGGTAACTGTAACAAATATATTTGCTGGTCCTATATTGACAAAAAAAATTTGCTGCTGGAAGTAATTTTTGGTAATCACAACAAAGTTTTTATTTACCGTGCATAGATTGTCTGAATGCAATACAATCGGAATCGATAAGGAGAGCGATGCGCGCATTTCTACAAGATATTTGTATCGTGTAAGATGTCGCCCGGACGGGATTCGACGGAGTGGAAAAATTTCAATTTCTGCAGAGCGAACAAAGTGGTCGGGGTACTTTTTGATGAGGCGGAATTCCGACCGCTGGAATATCGTCCGCATGGGATTTCGGCCACGTGGAATTCGGTCGCGCGGAACGCATTCGTTTGGAGAGCCGGTTTGCTAGTGAACTATGCCGATTTCGACGGCGTGAATTTGTACCGCACGGGCAAAGTAGAGGGGATAAGTTTCGACTGCGTTGGTTTCGACGAAAGGACTTATCGAGGAGTGGATTTCGACGGCGCGGTCTGTTCGAAAATAATATAGGCCGTTATTTTTTTACAACAGTTGCCTACAATGGGATCATACAAAAAAAATGTTGCTAATATTTTTATAAAAATAGAATCTATGACACTTATTATCCATATTGCAACATAGAACATCCCAAAATATAATACTTTTAATTCATAATTTACTTAAAAGATATTAACGCTACGATTTTCTGTGACGTCTTGTATCGACTACTCACACAACGACACTAGTCACACGTACATGAAGGTCACAATGTCACAAACTTCAAACGCGAAATTAAACTTAAGATCAGTGTAAACTAACCAAATATTTATAAAGCTGTCAGAGGAAAAGTGCGCTCTATTCAATCTTTTTTGTTTCATAAAGATTTATTTATTTCATTAGAGAAATATTATTTTTAATTGCAGGTTTGTGTGCTTGATATATAATTTAATACATAAAAGTGCAATAATTGTATATTTATAATGATAATAATGATAAAACATGGTGAAGAAGAACTGTGCAGTTCCAACTTGTGGAAACAATTTATTTGTTAGTAATATTAATAAAAAGTGGCGATAATTTACGTTAGTTATTATTTATATTATAATTAACTAAATAAAATTAAATTAAAGCGGGTGGGCCAACTGCTGTGAGACGGGGCTCGTATATATATTTACAGTTTGTTTGTAGAGACATTTTTAGTGCCCTCTACTGGCACCCTCGTTACATGCAGAGTAGGTTATAGTGTCCTCTGCTGCCACTCGGACTCATTTGGGTGTGTCGGCATTTTTTTTTTTTTATAAAAAACTGACTCGTGCGGGATTTGAACGCTGTCCCACACGAGCAGCCTTGTGTTGCCAGGCGAGCCCTATAGCCGCACGACCACAGATGATGATGATTTTATAATATGATTTTTATTTATTTTATTATATATTTAATTTTATGTATTACGAAAAATCTTGAACGCCACACGGCCGATATGCAAATAACCAACTCGGCTGATTATAAACCTCATCCGCGTCCGTTGTTTGCCTCATACCGGCCTAATGACCTTAATAACTATATACGTATTATTTATCAATGGTACCTGCATGTTATAAAAAATTCAGAGTGATGGTAATTACACAGTAATAATTAATTACTAGTGTAATGAATCATTCTGTGCTAGTACCTCTGCTTTTACACTTGTAAAATTTGATATAAATACTAAGAGAAATATATTTACATTTTATTATATTGCATTAAACACATTTTAATTTTTATCTATTAAAAATTCTATTAAAATAGCGTTAAGTTTTAGTTTCTTACATTACTGACACTAAAATACTGTTTAGTCTCTCACCGACAATAGGTCTAGTGTGTAAAGTATGAAAAAGATGTAATTTTTTACTATACAAGAGTATGGAAAAATTAAATAAGGTATTGAAAATTAATCTTAAATTATATCGACAATTATAATACCTTTATTCTAAATTATATATATGTAAGTGTATGACAGGATTATAAAGCAAACTGTAGAATCATTTTCGGATGGAATCATATCACCTAATTTCTAACTTCACAACGTTTGTGGTACGTTAAAGATTGAGGCTTTATTTCCAAATGACGATTTCTTGATATTTTGTGCCGAGTATCTGTTTCACGAAACGAGAATTTATTGCATATAACGTGTTCTTCTTTTAGAGTAAATCCATAGTTTGTCTTCGTTGTCGCTTCGCTCTACCACTTCTAAGCCAAAAGTGGCACAGCGCCACCATTTATAATATACGTCACACAGTAATTTATATAGTCTTTTAAAAATTAAATATCATTTATGAATTCCAAAAAACACAGTAAATTCTTACCACGGCAAAACTTTTGCAAAAAAAATTCAAATCTGGCATTGAAAAACATGAAATATTGACATATTACATTCAAATCAATAACAAGGAATGCCATTATGAAAGTATATTAGTTCTGTGAATATTATCAATCAAGTTTTATGGTTACTATTTTCTGTTATAATGTATAAAAAGGCTTATTTAATCGATATATCCCACTACCAGGGACGTAGCCAGGATAATTTTGTAAGGTGGGCCAGTGGCGGGACAAAAAATATTTAGGGACGCTACTAAAAGTTTTATACTGCTATTTACCTTTTTCATTAGAGCACAACTTACTAAAATTTGATTTTTAGTCATAAAATTTGTGAAGCACATATGTGTATATTTATTTGTATTTTACTTTTAAACGTGTAGGCCAATGCATAGGCCAGAATTTTTGCAGAGTGGGCCAGGCCCACCTCTGGCCACGTCCCTGCTCACTACTTCAAGTTCAAATGGAAATTTCTCTGCTGAATATATATATATATATATATATATATATATATATATATATATATATATATATATATATATATATATATACTTATTGAGGAAAAATTTAAATTTTGTGTATATGTATGTAATTATTAACGAAACATAATTATAGATTTAAATTTTGAATATATATATATATATATATATATATATATATATATATATATATATATATGTATGTACTTATTTATTTATTTATTTATTTATAATAAATCATTCCTATAGGATAGTATTATCCCAATTACAGGAAGATTATATAGAGAAAATACAAAAATATATATGCGTAAACATTAGGTAAATAACAATAAGAAACAATATTACAAAGATGAATTACTTAATGAGTGATATTTCGAAACGATATGAAAGTTTTAAATTTAAATAATGAGTCTGCAAATATGTCAATATCTGATCTGAAACTGTTAAAAATTGAACATAGTTGCCGTAAAGGTGATTTTAACTCATAATTAGTTCTGGCAGTTTTACAGCTAAATGTTAATTTATAACGAGAAGATAGTCGAGGAACATTAATTGAAATACGCTTCAAAATATTTGGATCATCAAAGATACAATTCATTAGTTTATAGAGAAACAAGCATGACATCATTTTTCTTCTTTGTTCAAGAGATGTAACATTAAACTCAAGAAGAAGATTGATATAGTCATAATCATAACTAGGGTATTGTCTATGGACTTTGAAATAGCAATATTTAATAAATCTTTTTTGGACAGATTCTATGGTCCTCGCGTATTTAGTATAGATAGGATTCCAAATTTGTAAACAATACTCAATTTTTGACCTAACAAAAGCATAGTAGAGACATTTTAAGGTAGACATTTTATGAAAATTCTGAGTATTTCTCATTACAAATCCAAGATTTTTGTATGAAGCTTTAACAGTATTATTGATGTGAGCGTTAAAAGTCAATTTAGGGTCAAAAAATACTCCAAGGTCTTTGAACAGATATACTCTATCAAGAATGGTTTGGTCTAGTTTATAAGTATGAGTGTATACAGTCTTTTTTACAAAATAACTCATTATTTTGCATTTGCTACAATTAAAAAATAGTTTAGAGGATAAAGACCAAGCTAATAAGTTATCAATATCATTCTGAAAATTGAGAGCATCTTAAACAGAGTTAATGGTTTTAAATATTTTCATGTCATCGGCATATAGTAAAATTTCAGAATATTTAACAGATTCAACAACGTCATTTATAAACATATTAAATAATAAAGGTCCGAGATTTGATCCTTGGGGCACACCGGAAGTGGCCAAATAGGGAGTCGATACAAAGTTATTGAAGAAAACAGACATTTTGCGTTCACGTAGATAAGAGGACAGGAATTGAATGAGATCATAAGAAAAGTTAAAATTCAAATCAAGTTTTCGAAGAAGGATATCGTGGTTAATAGTATCAAATGCTTTTGAAAAATCTGTGTATAAAACATCAACTTGATTGTTATCATATAAAGCATTTAACGTAAACTCAGTAAAGTTCATGAGATTTGTTGCGGTTGATCTTCCTTTCATGAAACCGTGTTGATTTGTAGATATCAAATTTTTTATAGAACTGTATATATATTTATAAAGGATGAATTCAAAGATTTTGGAAATATTAGATAGAATAGCAATTGGTCGGTAATTTGAGATATCGGTATTGTCACCTGTTTTGAAAATAGGAGTAATGAATGAGGCTTTTAGAGATGAAGGAAAGAATTTTTTTGACAATGCGAGGTTAAAGAGAAAATGAAGAGGTTTAAGGAACAAATGACTACATCCTTTTAATATATATGCAGGTAGGTTGTCAGGACCTGGATTTCGAGTAGGCTTCAAACTATTAATCGCTAGAAGAATGTCGTCTTCAGAGACAGTGGGAATAGGTACTAAATTATGATGGCAGCTGGTAGGTTCATGGTTATTCGTACAGACGGTAGTATTTGGAGAATAAACTTTTGAAAAATAATCTGCAAATCCCTCAACAATTTCCTCAGTGTTATTAAATGTTTGATCCTGAAAATGCATAGTTCCCGGTATACGTGAAACGCGTTTTTTATTGTTAATGAAAGACCAAAATTTGGAGGGATCATTAGAAATGGAGGCCTCAGTGTTAGCTATATATTTGGAATATTCAGTTTTAATTTCACTTTTTACTGACTTTCTTAAGCGTTTGAATTCCTCATTGTAATAATCACTCTTATGTATTTTGTATAAGTTACGGTACATTTCTTTTAATTTTATGTTCTCAATAATATTTTTATTAAACCAGGGAACGAAACATGTCAAAAATTATGTAACTATGTACGTAGGTATATTGTAAATTAAAATTTTGTGTACTCGATACTATGATATAGTATAATGTATTGGATTTGAAGTCAGAAAACAAATAAATAAGTGAATTTCTTTTGTTTGTATAAAAATTGCATTGTTTTAATAATTGTGCTAATGCGGGCAATTAGTATTTTAATATGTTTTGTAATGACAATAAATTGTTAGAAATACGTATTTGTATTAACGAATAATTACATTACAATTGAACAATAGAAATATCACAAAATTGACTTCATAGCAATTAATATTACAGTAATAAAAGTCTCAGTACTTTTTGCCTCTCTAATATATTTAAACTACTACCTCCTGGGAAGGGCGTAAGTAAGCTAGCTATGTGCTAATGTGCTCATATCTTGAGACAAGCTATACTCCATACACCATAATGTTTCTCATGTCATTTTCTTAAAATTTAAAGTTAATAAATAATTACAATACCAGAATTGTACCTACCTAAATATAATTTATTGTCATTTTAGATAGTCAGTATAATAGCCGACCCAAGACGTGTAGAGGCAAAGTTATCGCTTCACGACACATGGTTTCCGGGTTTGAATCCCGCCTAAGGCATGGATATTGGGTAGATATTTCAAAATTTCATTCTTTTTAGCACCATGTAAAAAGGGCAAACTTACAAATATTACAAGAAAAAAACATCTCGTCCTCATACAAACACCGCTATATAATTGTCAGTACAATATTTTAAATGGTGCATTATTTTTGCAATTTTTTTGTGTAAAATAATATATTAACATTGTTTCTAAAAACTCAAACAAAGGAGTATCAAACATTATTTATAAAGAAAAATTATATTTTAATAAAATTGCCCTAAATTGTCGCATAGGGTGGGGCAGAAAAACCTATCCGATTTCAAATCCCTTTTTCTCAAAAGAGGGAGCAGGTAGAGTAGTGGGGTAAAAACCGTTAGAAAGCCGGTTTTATGCCATTTGTCAGTAGTCAACATGCCTTGGTCTGGTGAACATCGTGCTTTTGTTATTGAGCGGTTTATCGAATGCGGCGGTTCGATAATTGCTACACAACGTGCTTTTCGAATTCATTTCGGACTCGGGCGTCATGATCCTGTTCCACATCACGCTACGATTAAAGTGTGGGTGTCAAATTTTAGACAGACGAGTTCAGCATTGAAAAAGAAGTCGCCTGGACGTCCCAGGACAGCAACAGGACCTGAAAACGTGGCCAATGTGAGAGCCGCGATTGAACGTTCCCCGCGTCGTTCGGCGCGAAAACATTCGCTCGCTTTGGCGATTTCCAACCGCAGTATTCGGCGCATTTTGCACCGGGACCTCAAAATGCATCCCTACAAAATGGTTGTTGCACAGGAATTAAGTGAAAGGGATTTTGAAATCCGTACGAACCTGTGTCGCGATCTCCGAGAACTCCCAAACGACGATGTTGTGCTCTTCACGGACGAAGCCCATTTTCACCTTTGTGGTGCCGTTAACAGGCAGAATTTTCGATATTGGAGTGACGAAAATCCTCGAGAAATCCATCAGGAACCCCTCCATAGCCCAAAAGTGACTGTGTGGTGTGCTCTTTCCCGCCTAGGCGTCTGGGGGCCTTACTTTTTTGAAGAAAATGGGCAAACCGTAACGGTCAACAGCGAGCGCTATTGTTCCATGCTGGAAAATTTTCTTAGACCCAAAATGGAAGAAAATGGCGTGGAAAATGTGTGGTTTCAACAGGATGGGGCAACCGCCCACACATCGCGACGATCAATGGACATTCTCAGGGAACTGTTTCCCGGTCGCCTCATTTCCCTGAGAGGTGATCTTGGCTGGCCGCCGCGCTCACCGGATCTCACTCCATGTGACTTCTTCCTTTGGGGTTACCTCAAATCGAAGGTTTACCAGCATCGACCAAGGACCCTTCTTGCTTTACGAAGGGAAATTGCTCGGGCAATTGAAGAAATTCCTGTGGAAATGACGGTGAAAGTCATGGAAAGCTACCGCGAGCGCCTAAATCAGTGTATCCGCTCCCAAGGACGACATTTGAGTGATGTGCTTTTCAAAACTTAAATTTAAAAATGGCATAAAATTTGCGATATGTTAATAAAAATTTTTTTTGACAAGTTGAGTGGTTTTAATTTTATAACGTTTTGAAATCGGATAAGTTTTTCTGCCCCACCCTGTATTTGCAACGGGTTTATCTAATTTTAGAGATAAAATGTAAAAAATAAGTAAAAAAAAAAATATTTATTAAAAATCACTTCCCAAAAATTTAATTTCAAGATCTAATGAATGACTCTTGACTTCACACGACATTAAAAAACATAATAAAATCTAATGTTCTTTGTAAAACAATGGGGTCCCGTGGCCGCGTGCCTGAGTGTCTGATCGCGAACCTGGGAGAACCGGGCTCGATCCCGACAGACGCCAAATATTTCCAATTTTAAATGGCACAAAAGTTACCCCTGAGGTGCACTCTCCACACCAGCTAGAGTGCCCGTGAGGTGACGCCTGGTAAGCGCCCACACGGTAAAATATATTGTCATCATATGTTGTAGATACTGGCACACTCAGAAATGGGTAATATGCCGTGATGATATATTTATTTATTTAAAACAATCCCAAATATGTGGATTTTAATTTAAGTAGAAAGTATTCAAATGTCTACTGAGGATTAATTTCAATTTAAAAGTTAGAATTCCATCGAGTCCACATCTATTGTGTGTGAAAAATATGCTCCTTTCAACACAACGAACAAAAAAAAAAAATGAAAGGAGATAATGGCGAATTGTCACTAGCTTTGGATGCCTGATTCATTTCTCCTTTCATAAGAAAAAATCTGTTGTGGCCAGCACAATACCTTCCGTCAACTCGATGTATTTTGTACAAATCCCATACCAAAAGGACCTTGGAACAGTTTCTATATAGTATCATGTAAAATCGAACACAAACACATACTATTTTTTACAAATTCCATACCAAAAGTTCATTTGAAAAGGTTCTATAAATCCAATAAAATTATTACATAAACATACACTAAGTAAAATGAACTTGACGCTTCATTCTTTGTGCTTCAGCTTTCCCCTATTTTATTAGGGATCTCTGTTTCCTCTTCTCTTCCACTCATTCCTGTCCAACGCATCTTCTTCACACAGTCCTTCCTTTCTCCAGTCTTCTGCGATACAGTCCTTCCATCTTCTCTTTGGCCTGACTGTTTTTGAAAATTAATTTCTTTATAATGCTTTAACTCTACATCTATTGAATATGAAGGAAAATGTATAATCAAACCGTATAGAGAATAGTATTTTCTTTAATATATATAATAACAAAATGTCAAAAAATAATATTTAACTGCGTTTCTTTAAGAAAAACTATTAAAAATTTCAAATAAGTGTACTTCCGGTGGATCAATTATAACCAAAATCTAATCAACTCTTCATATGGATGTACAGAAGAGGAATACGAAAGAATTATAATTTTTAGAATTGTAGTATTGGAGTTATCGTCGGAGAAAAATTTGTCACACACGGACACACGTACACACACACGCACACTCGGACACACACACACACACACACACACACACACACACACACACACACACACATACAGACATCATCTTAAAAATAGTAAATTCATATTGTAGTTACCCTAAAACGTGCTTATTCATTAATAACTCACCACCGAATTTTTTGACCAAAGACAATACCTTCCTTACCTAAAGGTGACGGAAGGTAAAAACGGTAAAGAAAAGCAATGTTAAGTGTAATCATCAAGAATGTCAGTTAGATATGAAAGCATGAAAATCAAACGAAACTTATTTTTTGATGCAAAACTAAAATCTAAGAAAAAAATCTGATATGGCCAGCACATGACCTCCCGCCAATTTCATGTTTAATAGCAGTGATCTTCAAGTAAACTATCACTTCCGGCTGATCGTTTGTAAATAAAATCTAATTTGTTTTCCAATAAATACAAAAGTCTGTAATACGAAATTTTGGATTATGTTTTACTGCTTTTCCTCAAAAATCTGTTAGAACTCGAAATTAAGTACTACATCCGAATTATACATGGTTAAAATCTAGTGTTGTTTCAAATTATATATGAGTTTTAAATACCAAATTTGAGAAGTTTTGGATCATATTTTAATAGACATTAAGGAAAAATCGTCATACAGACATGCTTATGAAAATCAGCATCGACTTCTAGGTGCTCTAAAACTCAATCTTTGTAAAATCTTCGTCGTACATGGTCCATTTCGTAAATGAGTAGTTGTAAATTAATATTAATTTATAGTGCTGCAAAAATAGAAAATTTAAATCAGATCATCATGTACGTACATCTAACATTTATGTCTGGTAGAAAATACATTATTTTTACAAATCTTAATTTCATTAGAATTAAATATTTTACTAATATATTATCCTTAACACGGTTTCATTATTAATTTTAATGTAATTGCTTCCTGTCAGTAACATTTGTTTAAATATGTCAAAATTGTTATTAAAATTATGTTTTTGTTTGACGCATAGGCAAGATGATATATGAAAATAAATTATATTATATATTAATATTTAGAGTTATTTACTAAATGTTATTATCGTAGAAATCAAGATTATACTATTATATTCAATTTTAATTAGTAAAAGTTGCAAAAAATTATATTCAATGCATTTTTACAAGAAAAACGGTTAAAAGCTTATATAAAAGATACATCCGGTTATCCGATATACACTAAAAACTAATGAGCTCTTCCCACATTAGAATAAAATGGGTATACAAAATTCAAATTTTTCTGATTGATAGTATTTGAGTATTCGTGTCCACAAGATCTACACACACTGGCACACACACACACACACACACACACACACACACACACACACACACACACACACACATACCCACAGACATCATTGTAAAAATGTTAAAATCGGATTCTGGGGACATCAAAACGTGCATTACCTAGGGTAGCGGGAGGTAAAAATCTTGAAATGATAAATGAACACTAATATTCTTACTTTGGCGATCTAACGTTGTCCGAATCAATTGCGCTAACCAGAAATAAAAAGGTACTGTAAATATAGAAATTACAGAACTTTCAATCTCAGCAATACGATTAGTTTTTTGCAAGAAATGCTAATTTTGTAGTATGAAATTAACGACAGTATTTTGGACCACATTAATTTTATGAAATAGGTACGTAAGTATTTACTTTGATCTCGCTCTTACATTTGCACCTCAAATAGCAGAATTATTGGTTCAATCTACATTTAAAATATATAGCAAAGACTTCATTATAAATACAAGTGTTCGTGTACAATTCAGAGTATACAAAAACGGTTCTTAGAATATTTAGCCTTCAAAATTAATAGAGTTTATATGCCGTCTGAGGACTGAGGTACTAACTAATTTATTATTAGAACAATTTGATTTTAATTTCCGGGAATAGTGAAGATATTGTAATTCAATAATATTTCTCTCCATATTATTGCAAATAAGATTGATTGCTCTATAGAACTTCAATTAATAAATATTTATGTACCACGTTAATATCTAAAACAATATGTAACATTAATTTGAAGCTTGGGAACTACTGACACGTTCCAAACGTCCAACTAATGTTCAATAAAATTATAAAATGACGTTACATCAATTAATGGAACCTATGGCCTACTTCTCCTTATGAAATAATATGTAATATTCCAACGTACAAAAGCCAAGATAATAGTCCGAGAGGTAGCGTTGCATTTTAGGTAGTGTTTTTACCCCGACCGATTGTTATCTTTTTCGATCGATCTCGAATGACTAATAAGTGAATTAAGCGTCAGCTGACGCACCCGCGGTGGGTTTAGGATTAGGAGGTTGCGAAAGTGGTAAAAAAAATAAAGTAATAGTACAACGGCTGAAACTTTTTTTTATAAATAGTTGACTTCATAATGAGTTGAAAAAAATCGTCAGCTGCAACGTGGAGGGGGGACTATGCGTCAGCTGCTCGCATGAACTTCATCTTTATTGTCAGCTGACGGTCTTTTCACCGCTACACACGCAGCTGATTGTTGTTTTCGTACTCTTAATTATTTAAACAATCATCTAGTTAAATTTCATCCAGCGTACTATTACTTTATTTTACGTTTTTTTTTTTTCACAACTTCATGCGAGCAGCTGACGCATAGTCCCCCCTCCACGTGATTTTTTTTCAACTCACTATGAAGTCAACTATTTATAAAAAAAGTTTCAGTCGGCCTACTATTACTTATTTTTATTTTTTCCACTTTCGCAACCTCCTAATCCTACACCCACCGCTACTTGAACAGCTGACGATCAGTTCACTTATTAGTTATACGAGATCAACTATCAATGTCAAAATCAGCCGGCTTACTATAACTTTTGTATTTTCAACGCTACCTCCCGGACTATAACATTGTCTTGAAATCTCCATTTTTATTCTGATGTGATACAATACTAACAATGTTTATTTATTGATTTAATCACACAACCTGCACAGTGGCGAAGCCAGGATTGTATATTTGCAAGCGCTCGGCATTTCAGTGGTTGTTAATAGGTCATGTAAAGATATGCAGAAAAAGGCGCCGCAGGCAATTTTTTTATCATTCAAGGTCTAATGTTTTATAATTGAAAGTTACATCTTTTTCCAGATCACAGAACATTTAAAAAAAGAGAAAATATTTAACGGATTGTTAACTTACTTGTATAGACTGTCTAAACTGTGAAAATTAAATTTTAATTAAATCATTTCGGGAGGGGTTTGTAACCCCAGAACCCCTCCCCTGGCTACGCCCATGACTTACCTATAAAAGATATCTATGCTAAATATATAGTGGGTAAAGAGACTTGCATGGTATAAAAAATATATATTTAAGTATTTGTACCATACAACAAATAATAAATAATTTTTAAATAATTAAAATTAAATACTTAAATACCTTTGTTGTACTTGTATAAAAACAAGACATTTTAAGATCAAATGGCAAAAAAATAAAATAATGATTCAACAAACTCAAAATACTATTTAAAAAATCTGTTGTGGCCAGCACAAGACCTCTCGCCATTTCCATATTAGGCTATATAAGTATTGTATTGCACTTCGATTTCGAACCGTCGTTTTATAACAAAATATTATAGAACATTACCCAAATATTGTTTTTACCTCCCGCTACCCTTGGTAAGGGAGGTATAGGGATCGTGCTAAAATTCACATATCGAGATTTTAGTAAATGACCACGTTTTAAGGTCCCTAGAATCCAATTTTAACATTTTCACGATGATGTCTGTATGTGTGTATGTGTGTATGTGTGTGTATGTGTGTGTGTATGTGTGTGTATGTGTGTGTGTATGTGTGTATGTATGTGTAGGAATTTTGTCTTCACTCTAACTCAAATACTATTATTCAGAAAATTCTGAAACCTTGTATTTTCATCCTATTCTAATATGAAAAGAAGCCATTAGATTTTGGTGTAAATTCTTCTTATGTCTTATGAAAATTAAAGATTATTGAATTTTCTACAGGAATACATTAATACTTTTTCTATATGTTTTACAGATAAATTTAAAAATAATTTTTTTTATTAGTCGCGAAGCCTAAGGTAAACACAATTCCTTTGTTACACAGTTCATATTTCAAATGAATGTAACTGACAGTAAATGTCACTGTCAAAAAACTAATCATTTCAAATTAATAATAGTGACATTTTAAAAAGAAAATAATAAATAAAGCAATAGTTTTCTGCAATGGAACAGTTTGCAGCGTTAGTAAATACGTAGGTATGTATTTAATTAATAAAAATTAAATAGCGGGAGGTTTTGTGTTGGCCACATCAGATTTTTTATTATATTTAACATGTATTCTGCACACATATAATTCTAATTATATCTATTTTTCATTGTATGAGGAAGTTTCTAAATATCTGAGATTGTTCCAATTCATTAACCAGATTGGCGGTATTTCTTATGGATATATGCATTTTACCACAAGTTTACCTATAATTTCAAATATTTAATTAATAAAACAATAAGAAAAATTAAATATACTTCCCAGTAAAAGCTATCAGAATGTCACTAAAACTGTTGACTTTTGACACTGACATGTGTCATTTACAAATTATGTTATAAACATTGGAATTTGTCAACTGGTTTCCTTAGTGCCGTAGCCTCTGCGATTAGTTCACTCTGTAAATTATAGTGTCTTTATCTTTAAATCTATACAAGATATAATAAAATTTTTTAAGTGTATTAGATGGAGAATTTTATGTTCTTCAATATTTAATAAAAAAATCTCACAAAAATTTATATTTAGAAGAATTTTTCTAAGAAACTACTACTTTCGGTTGTTCAATTGTTACCAAAACCTTTTCAGCTCTTCCCAGGAATGTCAGATTGAGGAAACTGCAGTTAAATATTTTTTAAGTCTTATAGTTTTTGAGGAACCGTGACTACAACATCCAGACATACATACATACACACACACACACACACACACACACATACACACATCCACACACACACACAGATATCATTTTAAAAATGTTATAATCGGATTCTAGGGACCTTAACCTTTAGGAGGCGCTCGAGCGCCTCCAAAAAGGCTACTCCACTGCACTTGCACCACTTTTAAAATTCAGGGAAGTTGGTATGTGAAACGTTTTTGTTCATGTGTGTAATTTACTTAATTTTTACATATTTTGATTAATGTCTAATTGTATAAATTTGTAGCTTTATTTTTCATTGTGTCCTGTTATTGGTACACAGGGTAAAACAAATTCGAATTCCTTATATGAAAAACTTATTATGCACGCGACGAAAAATTGATATAGGTTTTTGTAGACCACTTTTTGAGACATTGGACAATACAGGAATTTTCGATCGCCTTTTGTTTTGAGCTAGAGACTTTTATTTTATATTGAAATTATAAAAGAAAAGATTATATATATTTCTACAATTTTTATACGGTTTTTTGCGTAGAATAACGTGGGATTATTAGATTTTTTTAAGTACTTAATAATTTTCGAGATATAACACAAACATGTTGAAAATATTATAGTATTTTTCCTTATTTTGATTTATATATAATTGAAATATGGATTATTAATTTTTTAGGGTGAAAAATTAAATATATTAAGAAGCCAAATTTACAGTTCATTATTTGTTTATTTTGATTCTATATCTATTTTAAATTCTCGATATTATTTTTCGTCATTTATTTTCGGAATAGATACTGAATTTTTTATTGGTGTATCATTGGCTTCGACACAATTCGAAAAGTATTGTGTAATATGCTCTTTGGAGTATATAAATTAGAGTAAAAAATGAAAAGAATAACATAAAAAATTGACAAATGATTTATAATTGATTTTTCCTCATTTGTTTTTTAATAAATTTAATTTTTTTTCATACGTCATAAAAACAACATCTTGTGTGATTTATTCTCAAGGTACAAGTAATGAAATAAATAAATATCCATAGAAACTATATAGAATGAGCGAATAAGAAGTAACCTGTACAATAGAAACCTGTAATTTCGTCCCAAGGTGCTCTAAAATACACTAGATTACCTAAGAATAAAGTTACTAAAAATTTCCAATAGCTATCAAATTTAAATTGATAATCTACAAATTGAAATATAAACAGTTTATTTTTAACGAAATAACAATTATTAAAGATTAGCGGACTTACATATTGGTCATGATAGTAAGAATACCTAGAATTAAAGTTATATCCTGATATAATTGCACATAAAGAGGATATAAAAGTGCATAGTTTTTTTTTTTACATCAAAACATGAAAATTTTCACTTGAATGTTTATAACAAAAAGTGATACGAAAGTATCCATAGCAAAAGAACAATTGAAATCAACAAACGAACTTCCACGTAACATGAATGTAATCTTATTATACATCGTTGAAAGGCTTATGAAATAAGGTGAAAAAGGAGACCATTTGAACATACTCGTATGTTCCCATTTGAAAAATATTGTTTGTGTTATATCTCAAGAATTATTAAGATTTAAAAAAACATGTTATTCAATAAAAGATAATTAAACTCTAATTCTTGATTTAACATTTCGCGTCATATTTCAATTTTTACTACCGATTTCAATTTTAACGATCCTTAAGTCACAATTATCTTTTGAGAAATTGATCCTAAGTATTCGGAAATAATCGCTACTCTGATACTGTCAACATGTCGTCATAATTTCTCATGTGTATCAAATGACTTTTGATGGTATGACAACAATGAAGCAAAAAATGAGAAAACGTACCTAATAACCTAAAAAATTGTGGTGCAAATTTACTAATCTATGCATTGCATCAAATTCAATTTTATATTTTTGTCTGTTAGTTATATTGATAATAATTATGAATTAAGGTAAATTACAAATGATGTTAATGATCATTTGTCGTCTGTCTCGGCTATAAGCCTTTCGTTTCTAAAATAACTATCACAATACCTATCCGACAGTACGTTGTGTTGTGATATGTTTATTTTTTATAGTTTTGCTCATTATTTATTTCATAGAAACATGTCTTGGAATCCAATACTAGATACACTGTAAAAAATAAAATAAAACAAAGATGCTACTTATTTTATTTTCAATAATTTTTTTATGCGATATTGTCAATTTACACTGTGAATTCCTTTCAGAAATAAATAAAATAAATAAATATATCATCACGGCATATTACCCATTTCTGGGTGTGCCAGTATCTACAACACATGTAAACATCGGTAATGATGACGATATATTCCTTTCAGAAGTGCGTATTTTAGGAACATATGAGAAAAACAAAAGTAGAAGAGATGCAAATTTTGTTTATGTTTCACTTAGTCGAGGCAAGAATTTTCCCATCTAGTATGCCATGTACGCGTTACCCACGTAACTTCTATCTGAAGTAATTTCGTGTTTCTAAACTGATATTGCAATCTATTGATAAAAACTAGCGAAGTTTGTGCTTGTGCATAGAAGATAAAAAAATATTTCAAAGTTATCGGTAAATTAAAACTGCGCAGGTAAGAAACCTGTTTGTGAGTGATAGCAAGACGAGGAGAGTGATATTTTAATGAAAGCAAGAGCAACGGAAGTAACAACGGTGCGACGGAAGTGAAGCGGCGAAGCGGATACGCCGCCATTAGAGATTACACTGTATTACCTTTTCCGACGGTATTCACACTGTATGTACTTATGTAGTCAGTAGTATGTCAGCTAATTATTCGTACTTATATTGATTATATCATTAAAATTATGATTGGTATCAAAGATACGCTCAACACGTGTCATATTCTTCTTTCTCTATTGTTTCATCTTCACTTACCTGTAAATTAATATCTATAATATAGAAAATTTCATGCTATGCTATGTATAAATACAAGTATTACAATTTCTGAAACCGGCTGGAGAATTTACGTTCTTCAAACATACTTTAAAAGAGAAAGCAACACTTTCTCGGAATATTTCTGTAAATTTTGCTCTCTATAAAATATTTGAAAACAGTTGATAGTGAATCAATAAGATGCACAGATTTTTACATTTTTTTAACTAAATTCTTTTTCTCAGAAGAATAATATTAAGCCCAAATTTTTGCTGAATTATATTATATACAAAACCGTTTCTTGGACGATACTCAGCCAAGCATTACAGGAGTAACTTCAATAAACCTGATCCAGGCAGAGCATCAAAACATAGAAGAGTTTTAAAAATCTATGAAGTAGATACTGGGCAAACCACAATAAAAAAAATACACCGTTTACTATACCGCAGAGTGGTGTAGAAACGAGTCTAAAGTATGGCAAAGGAGAATTTGTGAAATTTTAATATTTAATCTTTTAACTAACTAATTACTACACAAAATAGTATATTAGATAAAATATGTAGAAAATATTGTCTACTATTTTTACATTTTTATCTCCCGCTACTCTAGGTAAGGGAGATATCGGGATCGTGATAAAAATCGCATGTAGAGATTTTAGAGAATAATCACGTTTTGACGTCCCCAAAATCCGATTCTAACATTTTTACAATGATATCTGTGGGTATGTATGTATGTATGTATATATGTATGTATGTATGTATGCATGCATGCATATGTGTGTGTGTGTGTGTGTGTGTGTATGTATGTATGTCTGGGTATGTCTGTCTGTGTGTGTGTGTGTGTGTGTGTGTGTGTTTGTGTGTATGTGTATGTGTGTGTGTGTGTGTGAGAGAGAGAGGTGTGAGTGTGTGTGTGTGTGTGTGTGTGTGTGTGTGAGTGAGTGATTCTGTGAGTGTAGATCCCGTGGAGACTATTATTCAAATACTATCAATCGAAAAATTTTGAATTTTTTTATGCCAATTATACAGGATGTTTCATTAAAGTGTACCACCATTGCTATCTCGAGAACTGTAAGAGCTACGAGGTTGGTTAAATTAGCAAAGAACCGCCATTTTACAAGACTATTACAATGAGCAAATAATTTTTTTTTCGACCAGTGGTTCTCAAAATACGGAATACAACTTTCTTATTTTAAATAGGAGCATTTTTTTTTTTAGGTTATTCGATAGAGTATTTTTTCTGAATTCAACGATATAAACATCCGTTATACTAATACTAAATAATTTAATTCACTATCTATATATATTTCTATATTGAATTCATCACGACGATCGCGAAAATTTTATTCGCCTGTACAGACTAAACGGTGCGAGTGATTTTAATGAAAATTTGTGGAGAATAACTCAACTTGATTTCCTGGTAATAGGTCAGTTTTCTGTACGATGCATAGTTTTTGTGTAAAACATTTTTAAAGGTGGAATTTGGGCTTTTTGAAACAATCGATCGAAGTCTACATGTACAAAATTAAAAAGAAAAACGATGTCATCTATCACATTTGACATGTCAATGTTAGTGACAAACCAATATAAGAAATGTATAAAGATTAGTTAAAAGTGGATATATATTTTTTATGGAACAATTATTATGCATATAATAGTATAATTAAAGGTATTTTTTAATTATTTTCTCTATTTAAATGGTAATTAATAAATCATATATAACCTTGAAGTTAAATTTTAACATATGTTCATCCATAGGTAAAACTGTGTGCTTTTTATGACAGAGAAGTTGAAAAGGTGATAATTCAGTGAATATGAACATACAGTAACATATGTACGCATATTTCCATTAACAACATAGTTGCTGAACGAAGAAAAAGGCATGTATTTAAATGGAACCTAATTTGGACATGAAATTGATAAAAATGGTACCTAGACGGAATGAAAGTACGTAAAACTATTATAATACACTATCGGCGGAGCCCTAGAAGAAAGATTGTTTGACATGTCAATCAGAACCTTTAAATGGAAATATTTCTGAAATGAGGACAATATGAAAGAAGTTAAATTCATAAACATAAATTATGAGAATGGGTAATTATTTCACAATAGTAAAAAATGGCCTAAAACATATATAAAATTTCTAATTTTTGATGGTTCATGCCCGTGTTGAAAATTTTAAGACGAAAAACGTTCGTTTGGCATGTCAATCAGAACATTTAAATAGAATTATTCAAGAAATGAGGACAATTTGAAAAAAGTTAAATTCATAGGGATAAATTATGACAATGGGCAATAATTCCACAAAATTGAAAAGGCTTGAAACATATTTAAAAATTACAATTTTTAAAGGTTCATATCCGTGATTCATGTGTATTTCAAAAGTGTTGCCAAATATCCCATAAGTAACTAAGTAAAAAACAAATATTCCAATTTCAAGAATTTGACAGCTCGGTCGATTTTTGTTTTTCGCATAAAGTTGTCAGAAACCATGTCGTGTTTGGTATAAAATGAGAGGTATCGACAAAGGCTGCCATGCAAAAATGTCAAAATTTTGACAGCTCGATCGGCTTTTGTTTTTTGCATAAAGTTGTCAGAACCATGTCGTGTTTGGTATCAAATGAGAGGTATCGTTAAGGACTGCCATGCAGAAATGTCAATAATTTTTACAGCTCGAGCGGCTTTTGTTTTTTGCTTAAAGTTGTCAGAACCATGTCGTGTTTGGTATCAAATGAAATGGTTTGTCAAGGGCTGCCATGCAGAAATGTTAAAAATTTGACAGCTCGATCGGCTTTTGTTTTTGGCTTAAAGTTGTTAGAACCATGTCGTGTTTGGTATCAAATGAGAGGGTTCGTCAAGGGCTGCCATGCAGAAATGTCAAAATTTTGACAGCTCGATCGGCTTTTGTTTTTTGCTTAAAGTTGTCAGAACCATGTCGTGTTTGGTATCAAATGAAAGGTATTGTCGAGGGCTGCCATCAGTGACCTCTACATACAAAATGGACCGGCGGCTTGAATAACTTGCGTGTATCCACCAAGAATACCACCCGCCTGACTGGTGGGGTGTTTATCTCTCTCTAACTTTCGTGTATAGTTGGACAAAGCAAATATGTGAAAATTTATTTAAGCTTTCTTCTTCATGTTTAAATATAGAAATTACAGAACTTTCAATCTCAGCAATACGATTAGTTTTTTGCAAGAAATGCTAATTTTGTAGTATGAAATTAACGACAGTATTTTGGACCACATTAATTTTATGAAATAGGTACGTAAGTATTTACTTTGATCTCGCTCTTACATTTGCACCTCAAATAGCAGAATTATTGGTTCAATCTACATTTAAAATATATAGCAAAGACTTCATTATAAATACAAGTGTTCGTGTACAATTCAGAGTATACAAAAACGGTTCTTAGAATATTTAGCCTTCAAAATTAATAGAGTTTATATGCCGTCTGAGGACTGAGGTACTAACTAATTTATTATTAGAACAATTTGATTTTAATTTCCGGGAATAGTGAAGATATTGTAATTCAATAATATTTCTCTCCATATTATTGCAAATAAGATTGATTGCTCTATAGAACTTCAATTAATAAATATTTATGTACCACGTTAATATCTAAAACAATATGTAACATTAATTTGAAGCTTGGGAACTACTGACACGTTCCAAACGTCCAACTAATGTTCAATAAAATTATAAAATGACGTTACATCAATTAATGGAACCTATGGCCTACTTCTCCTTATGAAATAATATGTAATATTCCAACGTACAAAAGCCAAGATAATAGTCCGAGAGGTAGCGTTGCATTTTAGGTAGTGTTTTTACCCCGACCGATTGTTATCTTTTTCGATAGATCTCGAATGACTAATAAGTGAATTAAGCGTCAGCTGACGCACCCGCGGTGGGTTTAGGATTAGGAGGTTGCGAAAGTGGTAAAAAAAATAAAGTAATAGTACAACGGCTGAAACTTTTTTTTATAAATAGTTGACTTCATAATGAGTTGAAAAAAATCGTCAGCTGCAACGTGGAGGGGGGACTATGCGTCAGCTGCTCGCATGAACTTCATCTTTATTGTCAGCTGACGGTCTTTTCACCGCTACACACGCAGCTGATTGTTGTTTTCGTACTCTTAATTATTTAAACAATCATCTAGTTAAATTTCATCCAGCGTACTATTACTTTATTTTACGTTTTTTTTTTTCACAACTTCATGCGAGCAGCTGACGCATAGTCCCCCCTCCACGTGATTTTTTTTCAACTCACTATGAAGTCAACTATTTATAAAAAAAGTTTCAGTCGGCCTACTATTACTTATTTTTATTTTTTCCACTTTCGCAACCTCCTAATCCTACACCCACCGCTACTTGAACAGCTGACGATCAGTTCACTTATTAGTTATACGAGATCAACTATCAATGTCAAAATCAGCCGGCTTACTATAACTTTTGTATTTTCAACGCTACCTCCCGGACTATAACATTGTCTTGAAATCTCCATTTTTATTCTGATGTGATACAATACTAACAATGTTTATTTATTGATTTAATCACACAACCTGCACAGTGGCGAAGCCAGGATTGTATATTTGCAAGCGCTCGGCATTTCAGTGGTTGTTAATAGGTCATGTAAAGATATGCAGAAAAAGGCGCCGCAGGCAATTTTTTTATCATTCAAGGTCTAATGTTTTATAATTGAAAGTTACATCTTTTTCCAGATCACAGAACATTTAAAAAAAGAGAAAATATTTAACGGATTGTTAACTTACTTGTATAGACTGTCTAAACTGTGAAAATTAAATTTTAATTAAATCATTTCGGGAGGGGTTTGTAACCCCAGAACCCCTCCCCTGGCTACGCCCATGACTTACCTATAAAAGATATCTATGCTAAATATATAGTGGGTAAAGAGACTTGCATGGTATAAAAAATATATATTTAAGTATTTGTACCATACAACAAATAATAAATAATTTTTAAATAATTAAAATTAAATACTTAAATACCTTTGTTGTACTTGTATAAAAACAAGACATTTTAAGATCAAATGGCAAAAAAATAAAATAATGATTCAACAAACTCAAAATACTATTTAAAAAATCTGTTGTGGCCAGCACAAGACCTCTCGCCATTTCCATATTAGGCTATATAAGTATTGTATTGCACTTCGATTTCGAACCGTCGTTTTATAACAAAATATTATAGAACATTACCCAAATATTGTTTTTACCTCCCGCTACCCTTGGTAAGGGAGGTATAGGGATCGTGCTAAAATTCACATATCAAGATTTTAGTAAATGACCACGTTTTAAGGTCCCTAGAATCCAATTTTAACATTTTCACGATGATGTCTGTATGTGTGTATGTGTGTGTATGTGTGTGTGTATGTGTGTGTATGTGTGTGTGTATGTGTGTATGTATGTGTAGGAATTTTGTCTTCACTCTAACTCAAATACTATTATTCAGAAAATTCTGAAACCTTGTATTTTCATCCTATTCTAATATGAAAAGAAGCCATTAGATTTTGGTGTAAATTCTTCTTATGTCTTATGAAAATTAAAGATTATTGAATTTTCTACAGGAATACATTAATACTTTTTCTATATGTTTTACAGATAAATTTAAAAATAATTTTTTTTATTAGTCGCGAAGCCTAAGGTAAACACAATTCCTTTGTTACACAGTTCATATTTCAAATGAATGTAACTGACAGTAAATGTCACTGTCAAAAAACTAATCATTTCAAATTAATAATAGTGACATTTTAAAAAGAAAATAATAAATAAAGCAATAGTTTTCTGCAATGGAACAGTTTGCAGCGTTAGTAAATACGTAGGTATGTATTTAATTAATAAAAATTAAATAGCGGGAGGTTTTGTGTTGGCCACATCAGATTTTTTATTATATTTAACATGTATTCTGCACACATATAATTCTAATTATATCTATTTTTCATTGTATGAGGAAGTTTCTAAATATCTGAGATTGTTCCAATTAATTAACCAGATTGGCGGTATTTCTTATGGATATATGCATTTTACCACAAGTTTACCTATAATTTCAAATATTTAATTAATAAAACAATAAGAAAAATTAAATATACTTCCCAGTAAAAGCTATCAGAATGTCACTAAAACTGTTGACTTTTGACACTGACATGTGTCATTTACAAATTATGTTATAAACATTGGAATTTGTCAACTGGTTTCCTTAGTGCCGTAGCCTCTGCGATTAGTTCACTCTGTAAATTATAGTGTCTTTATCTTTAAATCTATACAAGATATAATAAAATTTTTAAGTGTATTAGATGGAGAATTTTATGTTCTTCAATATTTAATAAAAAAATCTCACAAAAATTTATATTTAGAAGAATTTTTCTAAGAAACTACTACTTTCGGTTGTTCAATTGTTACCAAAACCTTTTCAGCTCTTCCCAGGAATGTCAGATTGAGGAAACTGCAGTTAAATATTTTTTAAGTCTTATAGTTTTTGAGGAACCGTGACTACAACATCCAGACATACATACATACACACACACACACACACATACACACATCCACACACACACACAGATATCATTTTAAAAATGTTATAATCGGATTCTAGGGACCTTAACCTTTAGGGGGCGCTCGAGCGCCTCCAAAAAGGCTACTCCACTGCACTTGCACCACTTTTAAAATTCAGGGAAGTTGGTATGTGAAACGTTTTTGTTCATGTGTGTAATTTACTTAATTTTTACATATTTTGATTAATGTCTAATTGTATAAATTTGTAGCTTTATTTTTCATTGTGTCCTGTTATTGGTACACAGGGTAAAACAAATTCGAATTCCTTATATGAAAAACTTATTATGCACGCGACGAAAAATTGATATAGGTTTTTGTAGACCACTTTTTGAGACATTGGACAATACAGGAATTTTCGATCGCCTTTTGTTTTGAGCTAGAGACTTTTATTTATATTGAAATTATAAAAGAAAAGATTATATATATTTCTACAATTTTTATACGGTTTTTTGCGTAGAATAACGTGGGATTATTAGATTTTTTTAAGTACTTAATAATTTTCGAGATATAACACAAACATGTTGAAAATATTATAGTATTTTTCCTTATTTTGATTTATATATAATTGAAATATGGATTATTAATTTTTAGGGTGAAAAATTAAATATATTAAGAAGCAAATTTACAGTTCATTATTTGTTTATTTTGATTCTATATCTATTTTAAATTCTCGATATTATTTTTCGTCATTTATTTTCGGAATAGATACTGAATTTTTTATTGGTGTATCATTGGCTTCGACACAATTCGAAAAGTATTGTGTAATATGCTCTTTGGAGTATATAAATTAGAGTAAAAAATGAAAAGAATAACATAAAAAATTGACAAATGATTTATAATTGATTTTTCTCATTTGTTTTTTAATAAATTTAATTTTTTTCATACGTCATAAAAACAACATCTTGTGTGATTTATTCTCAAGGTACAAGTAATGAAATAAATAAATATCCATAGAAACTATATAGAATGAGCGAATAAGAAGTAACCTGTACAATAGAAACCTGTAATTTCGTCCCAAGGTGCTCTAAAATACACTAGATTACCTAAGAATAAAGTTACTAAAAATTTCCAATAGCTATCAAATTTAAATTGATAATCTACAAATTGAAATATAAACAGTTTATTTTTAACGAAATAACAATTATTAAAGATTAGCGGACTTACATATTGGTCATGATAGTAAGAATACCTAGAATTAAAGTTATATCCTG